>FXXK01001482.1:30168-104124 GCA_900184695.1 Betula pendula | reverse complement strand
GTTAAATGTGTTGTTTCCTTGCCTATGATTAGTGAAACATAGTAGCATAATAGAGGGGCATTTGGTGCTTTAATTAATTATTGTTAAGAATATGATTTGGATCCCACTCCACCACCAAAGCTTTTAATTAATTTATGTAAAATTATTCTCGTCCGTGCTCGTATATACAAATAGAATAATATTTTTGTTCGTAGCCATTGGTAGCTTTGAAAGGAACGGTCCTCAATAAACTTCAAAATTACATTAAAATAAACAAAAATCAAATCCTGAGGGGGATTCCCTTCTCCTCTCCCTCTCTTCTCTTTGGTCAAAACTCAATAAGAAAAATATAAATCTCACGCGTGCTTGTGCATACCTAAATGCACACGTGTAAGCAATCAACGTCATCGCATTACTATAAAATTTCCTTCTCATAAGTCATCATCTGACCACCACGCCGTACATCCCCTTTTTTTTCTTTTTTGGGTGCGAATCCCTCATTTCCGACTCCATCGTCATTCATTTCTCCTCAAAATCCTTGCAAATTATCGGAAAAATTACACTTACCCCCTAATTTATAATCTTCTCTTAAACTTGTAAAACCATTTTTTTTAAAAAAAAAAAAAACGAAAATTTTGAAAAAAGCGAATATCAAAATTATGGATAAAATTTTTTTTAAAAAAAAAGGCAAAAAATGTCGTGACCATCATTTTCAGAATTTTTTGCCTTTTTCATTTTTTTTTTTGTCTTTTTTGTCTTTTCATTTTTCTATACTGTCTCTATAAAGGAAATTAATCCGAAGAAGTTTGGTCAACTACCAAGTTTTATGAAATGTAGATCGTTCATTCGACTGTCCTCATCCCTCTCACCTTCAATCATTCACATATAAATGTCATTATGTCACATTGTCTCTAACATAGTACCTACCTATGATGTCAAGGGAAAATGAATTTACCTTAAATATTGTAAAAAAAAAAAATTACAGCAAACGGTCTAAATTTAATTTTGAAGTTTTTCATAAAAAATAGAAAGTATAATTAAATGTGAATTGTTGAAAAAAAATGTAACACATATACTGTAATTTTTTTTATAGCACTTAAGTTAAATCCATAAAAATAAATTCTTTGTGTACAAAAACAAGTTCGCTGGTGAGCAACTAGAAGTTGCATATGAGTAGTTTTCCTAACCCAATAAATGTTGCTTTGAGTTCATTGCATCTTTGCAACTATAGGAAGATTATGACTAAGATTTATTCTCCCCCTCCCCCCCCCAAAACCCAAAAAAAGTAAAAAGGAAATAATAATATTCCATAAGATAAAAATGCATTACAAAATAGCTCAAGGAATATACCTCCAACCAAAAAATAAATAAGAAAGCTCAAGGAATAAAGAGTATCATTGTCAAACTTAAATTTGGTAATGCTCCTTTGGCATTTGCGAACTGATTAAGTGGTCTCAGATGCCATTTTGCTTTTTATAAACATATTCTATTCTGCAATACCATTAATCACATATTACTTTTTTTATATTTTATTTTATCTTAACTAGTAGTATATCGTTTTGTTGGGTGGAATATACTATTTTACCGAGTTTTTTTTTTAACCATTATTTTTAATTAAATGATAAAAAAATTTGTCACATCAATATTTACTATTTTATTGTTTATCATATTTATCCACCATTAAATTTAAAACTACTAGTTAAATTTTGAAGAAATTTTCCCTATAGAATACCCTGGAAATCGTACGAGACCTCAAAATCAATATTTATTTATTTATTTTATTCAAGAGGGGGGAAAGGGGATCTCAAAATCAATCTTTATCATTGCTAAATACTGCTTTACAAATCTATCACAAATCATACATTCCTCTGTTGTTGGATAATTTACTTTCGGCAATAACAGTACATAATCTCCGATTCTCTATTCATTAAATAAGCGTTTAAATTTTCATATTTTAGTAATGCCCTCGGAATTGTTTTAATCAGCACTATTGAAACTTCTAACTCTCATTTATCCATATGTGAAAGAAATTAAGGATAACATTTTGTATTTGTGATTTGGACAGTGTCAAATTATGGGTTTTAAATTATATAGATAAATTATAATTTGGCCTATTTAAATAAATAAATTATATTCTTTAACCTTAATACGTTAAAATTACTGATCTTCTCTCACGCTTTCATGGGTTTGTTAGGATCCTCTTCATTTGAAATTAAATAAAGAAAAATTATTTCATGGTTCATATTAAATTTTAAAATGTTTAATAGTATACGTATTATATTATTTAAAAAAATTTAAATAATATAACAACATAAGCAATATATACACGGTTAAATACTGTGATATTTAATATGATTCATAAAATGAATCCTCTATTTCACTTAAAATAGAGAAAGATCTTGTTCTTTGGAGGGCCAAGGATAGTTTGCGTTGAGTTTTTGAATAAAATCCTGATATCCTGCTGGCTGGGCATTGGAAAGAAAAGAGAAGGACATATTAATCGAGTTCTTGTTAGCTTGGGTGGGTCTTCGTTTAGTCAAATTTTGATTCATTTTCTACTACAATATGGTAGAAACTTATTGAAAACTTAACAAAAAGTTTAACCAGCCCTTTACATTGTTTACACACATGAATTCAAGTATTTCCTCGGGAGAAAAAAAAAGAAAAAAGAGAGAGGCTATTTTCAGTCATGTTATGTGAGGCATGCAAAAGGGAGGGCTAATTAAATGGCTGGGTGCTAAACGAAGCGATAATTCACCGATCTTTAGAGCAAGTGTAAATGGAGGAATATCATGTTTTTATTCTAGACAGAGTCCTTAAAGAACAAGCTGTACTTTCTTGATTTTTAGCGGAAGTATGTTGGTTTTCACTTATAATATATATATATTTCCTCCTAACATTAAAGAAAGTTGCTAGACATAGTCTTCACTCAAACAATGCCGATCTGAAATTCATGCCATGAACTGCCAATTTCTGGGTCCTATATTATTATTATTATTTTATAAGCAAATTGGAGGAAAGGGAAAAGGGATTACAATATAATAAAATCAAAAATGGGTGAGGAGTTCAAACAATAACCCTAATACAACCAAACAACGGTGTGACAAATCAAACGAAACGTCAGGAATGAGTCAATAAATTGACCCAGCTCATCAAGCGAACCAAAGCGGCCATGCTGGACTGCCATAAATACAAGAAATTTCGGAAGAAGACCTTTCCAAACTTTTGGCTGAAAAGTAACACACCAGTACTGAAGAAGGTTGGCACAGAGAAGCGGGGTCACTAATACATTACGATTAAAATCAACATAAAATATCTGGAGGCCAAGAGCTCCACCAACAACAACATCAGCAAAAAAGTTGAGAGATAAAGGCCCAAACAGAAAATTACAATAACAATTGGAAGAGCAGTGGCCATTGACGGGATGCGAGAGAGCCGGGGAAGACGGTGAGCGGATGCGTGGCAAGCTAGGAGGGACCGAGACAGGTAGATCGGCCTTTGAAAAAGACCAAACTGAGAACCACTTCCTTCCTGATGAATCACACGGTAAGCAAGGTGAGAGGCGTGGTGAAAAAGGCAGCCGATAGTGATACAGGAGGCGGAGGGGGAGACTATCGAAGCTAGCTATGCAGGGAGGGAAAAATACCAAAAAAAGTCTCAGAAGAGACGAAAATAAAAGGGGAAAGGATAAAAAGGATGCAGAGAAAGGAAAGGTGTTAAGGAGATAAACGATCATGAGTTTTTACCAAGAATACATTAATATACATATTTGGATACCACTCTAACCCAAAAGCCTAAGTTAATGGGCTTGGGTCCACTTATGTATATTAATTATTCTTTTTTTTTTTGTGTCTTCTCAATGTGGGACACAACACTCACAAGTGTACTCACAACAATCTCCCCCTCACTTGTGAGTCTCTCCACATTAGCCAAACTCCCCCTCGCTTGTGAGTCTTTTTACATTTCCAAGAGTGTGAATCACAACTCCAAACCATATACGGGGGCGTCCAGAACAATCGTCCCAGGAAGATAAATTCATTGGTTCTGATACCTAATTGTTACACGCTACAAAGTTGCCCTTGACGCACGCCATCGAATCACAACTCTAAACCATACCACGCCGCCAAGAACACTCTCAGAAATAAACCATGGTTTAAATACAATTTTAGGAAGATAAGTTTGGATTTACCAAAATACATTAATAATCATATTTGACACACTCCAGCCCAAAACTAAGCTAAACGAGCTTGGATCCACTTATTATACTAATTACCTCTTTTGTGCCTTCTCAAGCTGGCACACCAACACTCACAAATGTACCACAACACAGAGGAGAGAAAAATCGAAACTCACCTCCCTCCTCAGGCTTATATTAATTATTCATCCTAAACGGTTTATAGTAAATACTTTTTGTCAGAAAATCTTCAATCATTAAAAAAAAGAAAAAGAAAAACAAAAGAGATTTCTTGAAACTATTTTTTGATGCTCGGCTTGTACAAAAAAAGAGCAATAGGTCAATGATCTCCGACAATGGTTTAGTAGTATCCGGAAACTCTAATAATTTGAAAATGAGAATTTTAAATTCGAAAAATATTTATAATTTTTTTTAAAAAAACTGAAAATTTAACAAAATTAAAAAAAAATATCAATAAAAAAATTGTTGATTTAACCATAATGTTCAACTTATCAAAAAAAAAAAAACATTTTTCGGCCTTTATATTTTGGGCTTCTTTTTTGTTGACAGATAGGCAGTTTGATTGGGAGGAACATGAGAAGCTAAAATGATCGTTAGAGAGTGTTGTCCTGTTGTGTAGTATAATTATGTTTCCGCTCTTCTTGGGTTGTTCATTTTTTGTTTAAAAGGAGTTGGAAGTCGGAAGCGCGGAGTCATGTATACAAAAGTTGTGAAATTAGAATGTCCTACATTGGGAATTGAAGAGCTAGTAAGCTCGTGACGCGTAGGTAAGAAAACGACCCAACCACGTGGCTACGCTTAATGAGCTCGCATTATGACGTGTACGGTGGGACCACAACAAGATTTTTCTTTTCTTTTGCTTATATATCTTTTTCCAAGACTATAAAGAGCTGGACCACCAAACAGACCGGAATGGTCAGAAGTACATACTAAGTGCTGTAGATGCCTAAAACCCACGCCCTTACACAGAAAGTAAACACCACGCAAGACCCAAGGGTCCCAAGGCGTTAAGATGGATATGCAGCAACTTCTTTAGAACTAATTTAATTTCTTAATTAATTATAGAAAAAATTCTTATAAAAACTCCTGAAATATCTTTCATTGGTGTTCATAAACTAAAGAACACCAAAAAAACTAAAAATTATACCATAAATCTAAAAAAGTAAAAATAGTTCCTATAACATTATTTTAATATAAAAAATTTTATCTCTTCATTCTTTTTCCTCTAACATTTATTTGATATAATATTTAAATAGTTTTTCTTTCATATCTTTTTTTCCTATGATTTAATTTAAATAAAATTTAAATGATATAGATAAAAGATAAGAAAAGTTATTGTGAAGTTCATTTGAATAAGGAAGTAAAAAATAGTTGGTTCCTTATATTAATAAAAAATTTAAGATAAACTACTATTAGTACTCTAACCAAACTAATAAACCGTTAGACAATTTCCTTTCTAATTTTGATTCACCTCGACCAAAGTTTCTTTTGAAGTGAAAATGAGAAATGTGAAAAATAAATAAATAAATAAAAGGAGGCAAGAGAGGGGTCTTTTTTTTCTTTTCTTTTTTTTTTTAGAACATTTGAAAAGTGAATAGTGTTCTTCAAATATGGGGAGCTCCATTCACACTCTCCAAAATTTTCACCAAAATAAGGAGCCAAGTGCAAAGCTAAAAATAATGATATTAGCATTTTAGATCCCAAAAATAACATTTTCAACAAGGTAAAAATCGGATGTAATTACTCTTGTACATTACCTATTGTGAGGATGAGTAATGATACTTTACCTTTATTTATTATATTCATATTACAATGATTGACATAATACATTTTATTTTTAAATAGTTGATATAAGAATAAAGAGTAGTATTATTCTTATAAGAGATAACGCAATAATCAATTCATTGAGTTTAATTGTTTATAAAAAGGGAGTCATGATTAATTTAAAAGATTTTACTTTGCAATTGACATGTATCAAATTTATTTGATTTGTTTAGTTTCACAAACTCAAATTAAGCACTCTTTTCTAAAAAACGCTTTGGAAATATATCATTCTAATATTTTTCTTTGTATTATTTTTCATAAAAAGTGAAATCATAAATCTCATTTAATTTTTTTTTTTTCATTTGAAATCATAATTCTCTTTCATTTTAATATATGGCTTCTCATCTGAAAGTTACTTGAGCGCGTGTCTTGCACTGGCCTTCAAAGGCACGAAGGGAGAGGGGCCACACTACGCAATTACACGAGTTTTCCAAGGTCAAAAGCCGACCATAAAATAGTACAATTAAAAAAAAAAAAAAAAAGAAAGAAAAACAAATGCTCTGCCGGATTTACACGAGCCAATACAATTGCCTGCCACGATGCAGACATGGAAAGAGATGGGTGCGTGTGAGAGAAAACGGAAGGGAGATGACTCCGTTATTCTTGAGCCGTTACAGTTTCCAATGCGCCGTCAGCTATTCAGCGCATGACTGATGTGATGTGATAATTGCAGGCAATGAATGCCCGCCGCCGTTATCCCACGGCTACTAGGTGCTTTCCATAGCATTTAGTACGGTAATCCCGTGATCCCTATTTTCAGCGTTAGTTCGATTAAACTAATCAAGGGAGAGAAATATTTGGATGGTGACCGATTGAAATATTTTTATTTTATGACCGTTTAACAATCTTAATACGATAGTTTTAATTCATTCTTAATTTTTTTTAATGATAAATAATCTAATTGAATGGTTGGTCGATTATTTCACATCATTAGTGTGAAATAATTGTAAAATAAAAATGTAAAATTTTAAATTATTTAAAAAAAGAGATGTTACACGTTATTTTTTTTATCTTATTTTTTTAATTTTTTTTTACAAATTTATTATTAAATTTGTAAGATTCATATGTAGATTGTACAAATTTAATGATAAATGCACTCATCTACAATATAGAGATGGGGTTAAAGATTTGAAGGATAATAAATTTTACATTTTTATCATTTCTCAAAAATAAAACATTGGCAAAATACTCATATGTTGGCTACTCTACAATCTCCAAAGCAAAATATTTTTGATTCGTTGCGGCAAAATCCTTTGCTGCATTAAAGGTTGTAGTTTTTGCTAAAGAATTTGAATGGTTGAAAGTAACTTTAGAAGGAGATGCTTTATAGGTAGATTTGGCTTAAAAAAAATAAAAATAAAAATTTGATATCGTTTTGGTCAAGTAATTGATAATGCCTGTCTTGTTATAAATTCTCTTCAACAATGTGGACTGTATCACGACCATCAAGAAGCGAATAAAATTGCTCATAGACTCACAAAACTTGTTCTTTATGTTGAAAAATAAGTGATTCACATAAATGATACCCCTATAAATGTCTTTTTTAAATTATAATTGTTGAACGTAATGTTCATGATTTTTCTCATCTATAAATTGATTGCGTGATTTGATTAAAATAAATAAAACATTGGCAACACTTTCTCCCATATTTTTTTTTCAATTTCTCTTAAAAAAATCAAACTCATTTGTTCACACTAACAGACAACTTTATTTACTTTTCTTTCAGAAAAAATTAAAATTCTTTTCAACTTTTTATATATCACATCAATAAATTATTATTAAGAAAAAATCAATAGCAAAAAGCTCCGTCAAACACCATCTAAGACTTTTTTTGATATACAGATTTCTCATATTTGCTTTTTAACACAAAACATTCAAAATAATTTTTACATTTGATGGATTAACACTGCCACGTGGCATAGTGAAAATAGTGGCGAGATATTGGTGTTGTGATTAGCAATTCGGGTTGGCAGGTTAGGTTTGGGTCAACTTGAACACAACCCGTTTAGTTAAATTAGTCAAAATCTTCAACTCAGACATAACCTGCAAATGATCTGACACGATTCGCTTGACCTATTTAATTAATATGTCACAATTGGTGGATTCGTTTGACTCGACACAAACATCATATGTTTAATCCAATCTAACATGACTCATTTGATTTGTTTTGACCAAAATACGATCCGTTTTATATGTTTTAACTTGTATTTATTATATAAAAAATATATACTTTTATAAACAGGTAAACTCGCAGGTCAAGCGGGTCAAACAATTTGACCCGTTATCGACTCGTTTATTCAATGGGTCAAGTGAGTTATGAAACGAATTTATTTATGCTAAATTATAACCCTCTAATTTTTATGTATAGTTCGTGAGTCGTGTATAAATTATTAGTTATTTGCGGTATATAAAATTACTCTTTATTTTTATGTTTTTATTTTGAATAATATTACATATAACATTTTTATCTCATTATTATCATATTAGCAGATGTAACGACGTTAACGATTCTTAATTTTTCTTAAAACAATAATTGATTGATACTGACACATTATAAAGGTAATATAATAATTAAATAAAAGTGTGTTTTATAGCTTTACTCTACTGTTTTTGTATAAGACATTGTTCTCTGTATGTCAAAACGTTTTTTAACATGATATTTGTAAGCAAAAATTATTTAAAAAAATAGCATTACGGGCGTTTTCAACTAAAAAAAAGAGGAAAATTTTATAAATAAGGAAAAGAAAAAGGCTTCAAAAACGGAAGTAGAAAATAGCAAGGTAAGAGTGGAATGAATGACACTTACCACATTGCATTAGTATTAAAAAAAGAAAAAAAAAAAAAGAAGAAGAAGGAAGATTGAACCATTTAAAAGTATTTTTGGTTATTAGTTCATATTAAAATTATTAATATTTTTTTATGTATGTTTATATAATTAATAATTGTTATTCAATAAAAAATATAAGATAGAAAAATTAGAAGATGAATCTATGGACAGGATAGATTGATTTAGTATATATATATATAGTATATATATATGTGTGTGTGTGTGTGTGTGTGTTTTTGAGAAATAGTTTCCCAGTGAATTTTTATGAAAAAATATGGCACTCTTGATGCTAAAATAAGGGGCAGAAAAAATGACTTCCGCCTAAATTCCTTATTTTTATTGACTTTATAAATAATATTTGTTGATTATTTTTTTCATTACGGAAAATTAAAAAAAATGAAAAATATTTGTGAGAATTATTATTTTTTTAATGTCAAAACAAATGCAGTCTAAATTCTTACTCATTTAATGTTTTAAATTATTAACATATTAATATAATAGCATGTTATCATAGTTAAGTGATGAAATAAGACACTATTTTAACAAACATCCTATAAATATCTTACAAAACTGACCTGACAAAAAATAAGTTCTTATAAGTATTTTACAAACATGATGCGACAAGATTTAGAAACAAGTTCTTAACCAATTATTATTTAATGGATTTTTTATTTTTGATTTGAAAACTATGTTATAATGTGGCATAAAACTAAAACTGTTTTTGTGTTTTAATTGTTTGTTAATATTTATTTTTTATTTTGAGAAGAAAAAACAATAGACAAAAGACACAAATTTTAATGATGGAACATGTATATATATATATTTTTTTGTGTTCAGTTTTTTTCAAGGGAAAAAATCGTTGAAATTTTTTTTGTGAAAAAATAAGCGTTGGGAAGAGAACTCCAGTTATTTTTACGCTGGTGGCCATATTTACCAATTTAATGGAACTAAGTTAAACTTTTTTATTTTATTTTAATTTTAATTTTAATTTTTGGTTTTTCTCTAAAACTCTATCGTGGATGAATTAATTGTAAACGAATCTCTTTAAAAAAAAAATGTACTGCTTGACTACACTGGTCCATAAAGTAACAATTTTTTAATTATTTCTTTAACATGTTCCCTTCTTATCATATGTGCAAGTTTCTATTTTTATAGATTAAGATCGAAACACATATGCCTTCAACAGATGTGTTTCCACCATTCATAGTGCAATCTCTGTTGTTCTTTTTTATTGTTTTTATTTTTTTTTTCCTTGGGTTAGTGCAATCTCTGTTGATTAGAAAAAAGAAAAGACTCCATTTATGCAAAGGTGGTACTTGTTCTATCAATTGGGTGAAAGGAAAGTTACTAGTGACCTTGGCCTCCAAACAAAATTGCCTATAGGAAAAAAAGAAAAAAGAAAAAAGAAAAAAAAGAAGAAAAAAAAAAGGAAAAAAGAAAAAAGAACCTCTCTACTCTTACGCAAATTAAAAAAATGGGATGATGATATCAGAAAATAGAGAGAATAATACCAACCAGACAGAATATTAGATCAGTCCCAAAATTACAAACAACTCCAAGATTATAATTCTAATATCAGAATTGCCAAATTACCCAAATAATTAATTAAACGAATAACCACGAGTAAAGAAATCAAGAACACCCATGAGAAGAAAACTAAAGCTAAAGACTTTTAAACTTTTGTTTTCTCCAACTTGGATAAAAATAACACAGATTATATATAAGTTAAGTTTGGAGTGCTTTTCAAGTAAAAAATATATATATTTTTAAAAAATAATAACCTTAAAACTTGGAAATTAAAAAAAAAAAAGGAAGAAGCAAAATTTAAAGAAAGAAATTGGCTCGTAAACCACCCGTACGATGGGATGGTGAGGGGGACTATGCGAAAGACGGATGAGTAATTGGAGGCAGTAGGAATCCAGAATCATTTTTTTTGATAAATGAATTTTGTGGGCCAGATTGGGGTGTTTTATCCAGCGTCAGTGGAGAAAGAGTAACAGGATTTTGAAGAAGAGCATAGGCTATAGAGGGAGACTACTAGACTTTAAAGAGGTTATATAATACGACCAGAAAGAAACTACAAGTAGAAAGAGACTAGAGAGAGAGAAATCAGAGGGGGAGAGAGAGAGAGAGAGAGAGAGGTTATAGTACGACTCAGAGAGGCAAAAATTTGGGGATTTGGTAACGTCGATTCAGCTGCTCGGGGAGAGGGCGAAAAGAACCAAAACCAGCAACAAGGACAGCAGCGACATCATACCCAGAAGAGCGAGAGAGAGATTCAGAAAGCAGGAAAAAGAAAAGAAGGGCGGTTTTGGGGACCCCTGAGAAAGAGAGAGAGACAAAAGCAAACCCGGTTTTGTAACGGAAGCAGAGAGACCTCGCAGTCGTTACAGAGCAATAACAACAACAACTGATCATTATGATTGCTTGCATAACCGTTGTTAATGCTTAGAGCCTTTTGCTCTCTTTCTGGGCATGCTTGCTCGTAAATGGGGTAGCCTGTTTCTCTGCTTATAGCGCGTGAAGCGACACACAGCTTGGCCTTGAGCTTGCTTTCTTTCTTTCCTTTACTGGGTTTTCTCTGTTTTTCTTTTCTACCACGTTGTTTCTTGTGGCCCTTGAATGGCGCATCTGGAAGGTGGCCCGAGGAGCTCGTCGATTTCTCATGCCGAAGCGGGTAAGGAAAGTTGGTGGGTAGCGTGGAAATGTCTCTGTTTGGTTGCCCAGAAAGTTTGGCAGAGGGAGAAGAAATGAAGATGCGAAGATTTTGCGCTCTCTGTTTTGGGTGCCGAGAAACGGAGGAAAATGAATTGAAATGAAAATTTCGATCTTTAAGCTTGTCTACCATTCTGAGTCTCTAGTGAAAGTGAAAACTTGTAGCTACTGAGCTAATTATCCGGTTTTGATTTCTCAGCTCACGAAAAAAATGATAAATTGATGTTTGAAGTCGCATCCTCCTTCATTGTCCTGCGTTTTCTGGGCAATCAAGCGGAGCAGAAGCTTTCTCAGCCAGCAAATGGAGCTGAAGCTCAAGACTCACTTTTATTTCTCTGATTCATTGTTTTCTCGATTTCCTTCGAGTTTTGCAGGATTTGGATGTGACGATCTGTACGCCGAGCTGTGGAAGCTATGTGCAGGGCCTTTGGTGGATGTGCCACGCCCTGGGGAGAGAGTCTTCTACTTCCCTCAGGGTCACATGGAACAAGTACAGCACACTCTTCGTCTTCGTCTTCGGTTTCACTGTCTATGGTTTCAGTGTTTCCAAAAAGAGATCAAAATATGCTTTTTATTCTTGCGCGTGTTTTCAGTTTTTTTTTTTCCCTTATTTGGTTTTGTAGTTGGAAGCATCAACAAATCAGGAGCTGAATCAGCAAATCCCTCTGTTTAATCTTTCTTCTAAGATCCTTTGTTGTGTTCATAACGTTCGGTTACTGGTATTCTATTTCTGATCTTTGTTTTTACATCTGTCTTTGTTTTCTGTTTTCTGAAAGTTGGTTTTTATTGTAATTTTGCTTACTGGGTAAATTCATTTTATAGGCGGAACAAGAAACAGATGAGGTTTATGCACAGATCACTTTGCAGCCGGAACGAGATGTGAGAATTTATTTCACTTTTGTATTTTCTTATTTTATTTTTTGCATTGTTTGGTTGCTGAGAAAAAGTGGAGAAAAAAAGATAGGTGGACTCAAGAATTTTTTTTTTTTTTTGGGTTCTCCCAATTAATGGAGAAATGACCTATGACATACTTGTTTTGGTTCCCTTAAATTAGAAAGTTTAATATTGTTTAACGAGGAAACATAAAACGAAATTTCTCGTTCATTTAATTTTCTTTTGCACAATTTTCTCGTAGGCACCAATTGATTAGGCTATTTCTCTTGGGCACCAATTTTCTTTTGCACAATTTTCTCGTTCATCAAGCGTCTTCAAGTAGAATGAATTTATGTGGTTATGGTGATATTACAGCAAAGTGAGCCTACAAGTCCTGATGGGTACTCACTTGAGTCTCCGAGGCAAACGGTGCATTCGTTTTGCAAGATTTTGACTGCTTCTGACACAAGCACTCATGGAGGGTTCTCAGTTCTTCGAAAGCATGCCACTGAATGCCTGCCTCCGTTGGTAATAACTCCCATTTTGATTGATTAACATAGAAGATGGTCTAATAGTTGATCGAAAGCGTTTCACATGCACTGCTTGCTTTTTATTTTTTATTTTATTTTTATATGATAGGATATGACCCAAGCAACACCAACACAGGAGTTGGTTGCCAAGGATCTTCATGGGTATGAGTGGAAGTTTAAGCATATATTTAGAGGTAACACATTTGTGCAATCACAAGTTTACTTTGTGAACCAATGCCATGTTAGTTGTTCAGTTTCTGGAAAAGTTCAAAGTTTATTTCATTTGAACATACTCCTCTGATGCACAAGTAGTAAAGATATGTTTCGAGGAACCAAATCTGTTTCCTTGTTCTATTGCTGGAACTATGTTTCTCTTTTCTACTGAATGTTTAGGTCAACCACGGAGGCATTTGCTTACAACAGGATGGAGTAACTTCGTCACTTCGAAGAGATTGGTTGCAGGAGATGCCTTTGTGTTTTTGAGGTAGATGAACTAGATGTACTCTACATGCTTTGTTGTGTAGAGTCAGTTTTATGCATCTTGTGGAGGCTTAGCTTAATAACCTGCTGTGTAGGGGTGATTATGGGGAATTGCGAGTAGGTGTACGGCGTCTTGCTCGCCAGCAGATTCCCATGCCTTCGTCTGTGATATCCAGCCAGAGCATGCATCTTGGCGTGCTTGCCACTGCTTCTCATGCTGTTATGACCCAAACCATTTTTGTGGTTTATTACAAGCCAAGGTGTGATTGATGTTACATTTATTTGTAAATTTGGATGTGTGTATTAGTTGATCATCTTGTTTATTTAGCTTTGATTTCTTTGGCTTCATGAATTTCTTCAGGACTAGCCAGTTCATTATCAGTGTAAACAAATATCTGGAGGCTGTTAATAATGCGTTTTCAGTTGGCATGCGCTTCAAGATGAGATTTGAGGGAGAAGACTCTCCGGAAAGAAGGTGACAACATAACAAATGTTTTGGGCATTGGGTCCTACCCCTTTTTAATCTTGTTTGTTGATTTCAATGTACAATCTGTTTGGTCAGATTCACAGGCACCATAGTTGGGGTCGGGGATATATCTCAAGAGTGGTCAAAGTCTAAATGGCGATCATTGAAGGTTGAAAAAAGTTTTTTATTTTTTATTTTTTTGATGAAAGAAAATTTTATTCAACCGAGGGAAACTACAGTACTACTGACAGAACACAAGCAGCTAAGCTGCAGTCTCATTAACCTACATACCTGAAGAACAAAATCTCAAAACAAAATAGAAGCTAATCTTAAATGAACACAGATAAAAGGAAAGGTTGAGAATAGTTTTCATTTACACAGTTAAATGCTGACACATTTATTACCTTGTTTTTGATACTTGTTTGTTCCAACTACTTTGCCGTTTAGGTTCAATGGGATGAACCAACAACAATTCACAGACCAGATAGGGTTTCCCCTTGGGAGATAGATCCTTTTGTTTCTTCTGCTTCCTTGAACCTTACTCAACCAGCAGTAAAGAGCAAGAGGCCCCGACCTGTTGATCCATCTTCTGGTATGTGAAACTATTTTGTCGAGTTCTTTCAATGAATTCTTGGTGTATCTGAATATTTAAATCTTTATTTGCATCTATTTGGAATGTAGAGATCACCTCGGCGCCACCGTTTTGGTATAATGGATCATCCCAGTCCCTCGAGTTAACCCAATTGAGTAGTGCTGCTGAAGTTCAAAGCCATGAACCTTGTGTTGTCTGGCCTACTAGGCCTAAAGACATCAATACCAATGGCTCAAGGGTGAGAGCAGAAGGCATGTGGCCCTCTTCTCCACATATGAATGTCTCTCTAGATCTTTTCTCAGATTCAGCAGAGGATGACAAAACTCTAACAGCACAGTCGACACTTTCTGATTACATCGCCCCAGTTTCATTAAGATTAAGGAATGGTCTGATACATGATCATTTGGAAAAAGGGACAAAGTCCGAGATTTCTCTTGGTTGCCGGATATTTGGAATTGATTTCTTGACAAAAAACTCTCAGACCACTGCTCCTCCAGACAGGGTAGCAGAAATAATGGTGCCCATTGGTATAGGACCAAGTCCGACTGCAGCATCTGGATGTGATAGGGCGAAGAATCTGGATGCTTCAAAGTCCTCAAAGGAACAGAAGCAACTTACACCAGATGCATCATTGAGGGAGACACACAGCAAGCAGGGCTCCAGTCTTTCCATGAGAACTCGTACTAAGGTAAAATGTAGATTTATTTTTATTGCTGCTTCAATTTGGATTGTGCTGCTACTTGCTAGTATTGATTCTGATGACAATGAACCTCGTTGATCATTGAGAAGGTGCAAATGCAAGGGGTTGCTGTTGGACGTGCCGTGGACTTGACTGTCTTGAAAGGGTACAATGATCTAATAGATGAACTGGAGAAAATGTTTGAGATTAGAGGGGAGCTTCGTCCACAGAACAAATGGGCAGTTGTTTTTACTGACGATGAAAATGACATGATGCTTGTGGGCGATGATCCATGGCTGTAAGCAACATATAAAATGGTCTACTTGAGTATTCCATTTCCCATTCGATAGGCATTGGGTCTTAAGTTGTGTTTTCTTTCTCATTGCAGGGAATTTTGTAAGATGGTGAGGAAGATCTACATATATTCAAGTGAGGAAGTGAAGACGATGAGTACGATATGTAAGCTTACGAGCTCGTCCTTTGAAGGTGAAGGAACTATTCTTAGCTCGGACTCTGGAGCATAGAGGTGTGAAAATTTGAAGTTCAGTCTCCTGTTTTACGTTTTTTTGGTTTTCATTGGGTTTTGGTTTCTTTGCTTGGAAGTTGGGGTGGGTTTGCGCAGAGTTGGACCCTCCACAAGGACAGCCAAAACAGGTCTACTAAATGGATTGGGTTTTCTTGTAAGGGGGTAGTAGACTCATGTTGATGAATTAGAGGAACTTAATGCAGGGTTGTTTTTATGGGGTGGTTGGTCTTACGTTAATCTGCCTGTAACAGTACAAAACAACTATGGGGTGGTTGGTCTTACGTTAATCTGCCTGTAAGAGTACATATGTAATTGCATTTTGATGTCAGTTTACTTTGGTTTTGTTGTTGTGTGTTGGCTTCATATTCTTGTCTTGTGCTCTGCTTAATCGTCCCTTTTATTTGCCTTAATGTGTGGGGCTCAGCAATGTGTTGTGTGCCTGTGCAATAGGCGGCTGGGCATGGTTTGAGCACTCGAGGTGTGCAATAGGCGGCTGGGCATGGTTTGAGCACTCGAGGTGAAACCTGGTAGAAGCAAGTGAACGTGTGCTTGCTTATTGAATAAAGAGCGAGAGAATGTTTGGCATTGCGATTTTGTAAACAAAAACTGCAAATTTAAATTAAATTGTCAAAAATAGCTCGTTTGAGTTTGAAATTGAGATTATGTTTTTAAAGTTGTGATTTGAAACTGTAAAAAATTTATGTTTTTAAATTGTAGGTTATGAGATATTTTTTTGAAAACGCATAGTTTTAAAGGTTAAATTGCTATTTTGCTAAACGGTTAATTGCGTTTTTAAAAATCAAATTTTTAAATTTCATATTTAAAAATTGGTAATTTTAAATTTCATTTTTTGAATTTACAAACTTAAATAGACCCAAAGCCTATGGAGTAGACTATTGCTATATATATATGCGTGTTGATTTAAAGGTTGATTTTGTTCGTCATATCAAGTTTTAAAGCAATTATATAAAAGTCTACTAAGAGTGCGTTTAAAAGTGCAATTTTAAAACAAATTGTAAAAAGTGTATCGTTTGAGAGTTCTTAATAATTGTGTTTTTAAATCGCACGAAAATTTATTAGTTTTTAAAAGTATACTAATTAAAAGCTAAACTGCAATTTTAAAGATCAAATAACAATTTTATCATACTCTTAATTATATTTTTAAAAATTTTGTTATCAAATTATACATTTTAAAATTATTATTTTGTAATCGCAAACTCTTTTAAAATCACAAACTTTAAAAAAAAAATCTCAGAAAGTGTTTTTTGCCTTTCTAGTTGGTTAAAAGAACACTAGGATGGTTACTTGGTAAAGCCAAATTGTAAATGTTGACAAGAAAAATATTGGTTGGTGGGTTTCTAATACATTTGAAGGAAGCAACAGTAACGTGGTTTTCTTGTTCTTTTCCTGAAAGAACATAACCAGAAAAGATAACCATTAGAGGAGGCATGGTCAGTTATGGGCATGCTGACGTATCACAGAGAGAGACACAGAGATTTTTTCTCTTTTGCTTTTCTATTAAGTTGTCTAAAGTGTGGAGGCAAAGGTTGTTTTCATGAAGATTACCTCTCCAGGAAGCATTTGTTAATAGGAGCGAGGATTAAAAAGAAAGAAATCTTTGAAAAGGTGTAAAATCCATTTGACAGCGACATGAAGATATGGTGGCACCATCCGCTGTCGTATCAAGTTTGCAGCTTCCAACCCTTCACTTAATTAAAAGAGAAGACAGAATGATGGACTTCTACTACTTTCGCCATTGCCAGACCGTCAGTTTTGTATGCAAACCGTATGGTGTTAAATTAGAAAAAAAAAAAAACATATGATGTTATTGTTACGTTGAATTGAGACGTACCGGGAGGGTATAGAAATAAAGAGTTCAGTAACGTAACTCTAAAGAGATCTTAAATATATTCAGAAAAAGAGAAGAATTTTCTCTGAATAATTTTATTCAAATATGACTAATAATTGATAACAACGAGTCCAAAGCATTAATTAAATTACAAATTGTTGAATCAATTTTTCTGTTGGCTGACCAGCGATGATGAATTACCTGCAAAATAAAAAAAAATGATCATAATAATTTTATTGGACCTCGTTTTCAATGTTAGAGTCAGTACATTATTTTCAAAATAAACGAAATCGAAAAAATTTGTAGTGAGTGAAAAAGCGTATTATTTATGTAGTGGGCTTGTGCCATCATTTCCACACAGTGGGTAGTCCAATCCAATGCCTTTTTGTTCTACAACAAATTGCCGTCTCGAGAGCCTGCACCTACCAATACCATCAAATAAAACCCCTAGAAAGAATTACAATTGGCTCCATATGATGTCCTACGACACCGTTCCTTGTTACTGTTCTTGTTTAGAGAATTTTAACTTTTTAAGAAAACATCATTTGATGTATTGTCTTTCAAATAACAAAGGTATAAGTTTCTAAAACTGCACCCTTTATTTAATTTAAACTTAGATAAGGGAAATGAAAAAAAGAGGTATTGATTTTCAAATAAAGTAGAAGTAAATTAGGACAATTAATAAAATTGAGTTCTATTGACTTTTTAAAAAAATTGACAATATTTTCAATCAAATATCTTGTACATTATTGTGGGTTCCCATCATTTACCAAAAAAGAAAAAGAAGAACAGACGTGCAGGAGATGAGTGTGTTGAAAGTTGAAGGAGCAAAATCTAGATATGGACTTGGTAGACAAAGTCAATATATTATTTCACATCTGTTTGTTGCTTGTGGGGGCGAATTTTTTTATTTTTATTGTTTAATAATTATTCCCGGATTTGGTGTATAATTATTATGCAGAAAACAAAGAGGTACCTGGACTAAAGTCGGCCTATAGTCTAGCTAATATAACACATTTATCTTTTGCTTGTAGGAGCCTATCGATAGGGAATTTAATCATATATATATATATTATTTTTCGGCTATATTAACCAGCAGCTCGCTCCAGTCCAGTTCATGGGCCGACCAGTTTTCTACGTTCCGTACGGTTGAGAACTGCTTCATGCCCGTAGATTAGCGTCTTGTAGATGTAGTTGTTGTTGGGGGTTCTGTCGCGCTCAGTGGCTTTCGCCACGTAGCCAGCTCACTTTTGGTTATTTCATGATGATTCCAAAGAACTAACACGCCTATTTCTCACGGCTATTTTATATAGTTTGGTGGTCAAGGTCAAAAATTAAAAAAAACATATATATATATATATATATTTGGAGGCTAGGGGATGGTTTGGCCACCTCTTGGCCCTTGCAAGTTTGGCTATCCCAAATGGCCAAAAAAATAAAAATTATAAATTTATCTTTTTAGGATGGTTCGGTCACTTTCAAGCGACCGTAAGAGTGGTATAGAAATTATCTTCAATCTAAACATGCTGATTGAGCCACCCTACCATCCCTATTAGCCAAAATGGGGGTGACCTGCCATCCCTTTTGGCTTAGAGGGATGGCTCGAGCCACCCATCTTCAATATTTTTTTTTATTATTATGTTTAGTTTTTTTAATTATTATTTTTATATATTTTTTCTATTATTCTTCATTTTTGAATTTGAAGTTTTTTTTTTTTTAAAAAAAATATTTATGTTGACGCACATGACACGTGGCAAATTTTGATTCGTTTGACGTGGACACCCATTAGTTCAGGGACAAAAGATGGACAGATGTATTATCTCCAAATTTATCTATAAGTGAGGCACCATTTATGATATAAAATGAAATTGTAATAAAAAATAAAATAAAATCGTTAAAACCAAAATACTGATAAGGTATTTAACCCAAAAAAAAAAAGGCTCAAGTGTAAGTTATTTAGAACACGTCACATCAATTGATATAATATAGATATAATAAATAAGTGTGAAGAATAACATTACTTTATAATGCTTCATTTGACAATTATATTGTAAGGATAAAACCCTTATTAACCTAGTGATATTTTTCACTTTTTGTATGATGGAGGTTATATATTCAAACCTATGAAGTTTTATTCCTAACTAGGTCGGAGAATTTTCTCCATTCCAACCTATTAAACTGGCATATATTCTTGACACATTACATGCATTTTTAATATGACAGTCTATTAAATTGACATATGTTATTGGAGCAAGTAATTCTCACCTGCATTTTAAAAATGAATTTTAAGGACACATGTCAACTTAATAAACTAGATTGATGAATTATTTTTTCAACCAAATTTAAAAGGTTTATATTATAAGGAGTTGCAGTGGAGTTTGGATTATTGTATAATTATGTTAGAAAATAAATTGAAAATCCTTACCTTTATGCATTTATTACCGCATTCACAAAAAGCAATTTATTTGTTATTTTCTTTTGGGCCGGGTGTGTGGACTGTGGAGTAACATTGCTGCCTTAGATTTAGAATTAAAAATGGGGCGGATCAAGCTCAAGGCCCAATTGATCGTCCCAAAAAAGATTGGGTCAGCAGACCCATCATCTGAGATTACGTTAAGAGAGTGGAATTTGGGCGGAAAAAAGGAAGGCGCGAAGAAGAATAAAGATTACCAAGTCATGGACTTTATATGAGATGAGAGTATTGGGCAAGTAATTGCAAACCTAATTATCTTCTTAATTTTGAATGCATAATTGAAGATTATGGGCCAACCATCCTCTCAACTTACTCTGGAACGTGAGTCTGAGCCTCTGAGGGACCTTTTCTCGAATTTTAGCTAGAATGGGCTGAACTGAGCCAACCTCGGCCCAACTACAGGCCCACTTGAATGAGATTTTTTTTTTTTTCCTTAATGATCCGGTATATGATGCTTCTCCTCTACTAATTCTTGATGTAAATACGGAATTTGTCTTCCATCTTGTGTGTATAAATAGTTGACATTGTAACTGAACGTACCTTCAAGAAATGCTATACAACACCTCCCATCTCTCAAAGCTTATGTGGTGCGTAGTGTGATTTTCCGTAGCATTTGGTGTATAAAAATTACTACGCCACATAAACTTTGAGAATGGAAAATGATGTATAGTATAGCATTACTCTCAAGAAATACATACACTTCTCTCTCTCGCCTTGAGTTCTCTTCGCTACTTTACTCCTCTAATTTTTTCACAACATAACAATTTGGGACTCGCCCGCGTGATGGTAGACCGTTTGATCTCCGCGTGGCTCTATCACCAACTATATATTCATCTTTCATTTTTCTTATATTTCATTATTTTTTTTTTTTTTTTGATGAGTTTGGTTGTAATTGCACCAAAACCAAGTACTACAAAATACAGGGTTATTTGTTTAATTTTCATTTTTTCTCATATGTAATTTGTTTTACCATGAATTGAAATTATTACATTACTAGGCGAATAAATTTAGCTATTTAATGACCTTTATATGATTTGGCTTTATATATATATATATGATTTGGCTTTTCAATCCCATGAAACCCCCCCATAGAGGCACAAAAGACAAGCAAAGACACTCATTTAAAATGGGAGCTTTGGAGGTATTACTCAAGTGAAAGAAGAAATGAATCTAACTCTTTAGGCGAAGCAGCCCACTCTGAGCACGCTTTGTTTTGATTTAATAATGAGTGAAAATGACTTGGGAGGTGTAAGTTTTGTCCTTTTGACTTTTGGACGTGGAATGGAGAGAAGAAATATGTTGATAGCTCATAGCTGGATTAAAGGTTTTCTACTCATCACCGAATACTGATTTTTGTTTGCAGATTTGCAGACCCACATTAAAAGTTGGACTATTTGGCTTCGCATGCCCATGGGAGGTGTTACAACACTGGACGAAGACAATGACACTTTCTTACTCTGCTTTCTTTGCTAACCTCTCTGCTTTATCTCCCTGTAACTGTTTCTCTTTTTTTAAATAAAATAATATTTTGGTCTATTTTTCTATTAATTGAAAGCTCCAGTTGTATGCACTGGCTGAATTTTGTCAATCACTTTAGGGTACTTTAGAAAAAAAAAAAAATTGAATAAGGGCCAAAGAATTTGAATGGATGGAGTTAAATGGGTTGAAAATAAAATTACACTACTAAAATTTTTTTTCATAGGAGTTGGGGAGGGGGGGGCCTTAGCTCCTACGGGCCACCCCAGCTTCGTCTATGAGGGTATCCCTTTAAGATATCACTTCTGGTTTTTTTAGTTGTTCCCTTATAGTACTAGCAGTAATTTTTATAAATCTCATTCCTTTTTCTAAATTTTATATTTTTTTTTAATTAATTTTTTTTAAAAGAACAACCTAAAACAAACTAAATTCATATGATTTCAAAATAAACTAAAAAATCTGTATGTCTGTAACAAAATGATCAATCAATACAAATTTCAGTAATTTTTCATACAAAGTCCTTATAAAATTACAACTTTAACCTCAAATAAAAAAAAATAAAATTGATTGGAGTGTGACCCTCAAAATCAACAT
Source organism: Betula pendula (assembly GCA_900184695.1). Lineage (NCBI taxonomy): Eukaryota > Viridiplantae > Streptophyta > Magnoliopsida > Fagales > Betulaceae > Betula > Betula pendula. The sequence continues at coordinate 82,046 of FXXK01001482.1, read as the reverse complement.
ATTATATTAAAACATATTAAAACATATTCAATTGGCTTGGTAGAGCCATTGGAAACATCAAATTTAATCCTAACAAACTAAAATAAGGATTCTCTCAATTTCATTAAAATTGATAATATTTATTTCATAATAGGATTTAAAGTTGATACATTCGGTGTACATAATGTCAATGTGGACATGTTTTTTTTAAAATTTAAATAATATAATATTATGTATACCGTTAGATCACTACCTTTAAATCACAACCATTAAAAAGTTACAATCTATTTTATTTGAAATGAAAAGAATTATATTCCTAAAAACTGTAGGATACCCAGCTTCTTGTGCACAACATGATCCCTAGAAGGCTAGAACGAAGAGCATAGGCGTCCTCGTAATTAAACCCACCCCCACCCAAAAAAAAAAAAAAATCCATCCTTTTCAAGTTCTTAACAAAAAGAAAAAGAAGATTAAGCATTTTTCATGGTTTATACTGACATGACATGAGGAGTCGAGGACCATATTTTATATCAAAGTTGAAATTGAGGACTCAGAAAATTTGCAAGAGCTTGAAGGAAAAGTCATATAACCATTAATTTTATTTATATTTAATGTCATTAGAAGGCAAATATCAGGTTGACCCTATGTCCAGATACGTAAAATTATCATTTGCTAATGACCTTAGCTTTTAGTTAATGATAACAGATAAAGCGAGAATAAGTTAAGATCCTTTATTCAACTTTTGCTTAACAAGTTACCCAGAGCGATTTCAACTGGTACCCTTCCAGCATGTTCTTTTTTTTTTTTGAAGTTATTAAAGTACTCTTTATTTTTATAGTTAAAGTGAATTCTATCCGTAAACGAGGCCTCAACCATAAAAAAATTTAACTAAAATAAAATATTTAGAAGAGTTAAAATTTGAAGTCAAAATCTTTACTTTAATATCGTATTAAATTATCATTTATTTAAAAATTTAAAGATAATCATTTAATCTATCTTTAAACATTGGGCCATGTTTTAAGTTTATGACTAGAAGATTCTAACCGACACTATGTTTGGGAGAGGACGAATTACAATGCTGGTGGATTTAGATTTTTTTTTAAAAAAATATTTTACTTTTTATATTACATCAATAACTTTTTGATTAATTTTTTTACTTTTTATATCACATCAAATAACTTTTATTACCATTCAAATAAAATGCTCACTTAAAAATAAAAAATTCACTTTTCATATAAAAAATTTACAACATTTTTTCTACTTTATATCATATCAAAAGTCAACAATCTTCTAACCTTCAATTCCCTTATTTGCCTTAAACCCCTATATATTTTTTTGAATCTAGTTTTACAAACAACACGTTTTTTTTTGTCTCTCTCTTTTTCTTTTTTTTTTTTTTTTGGACAAGAACACGTTTTACACCTAAGAATTAGGTGGCAATGATTATTATTATTTTTTTTTTGGGTGAGTGGCAATGATTAATTATTACTTGTTTGGAAAGGCATTGAGGGATCAAGTAAAGTCCAACAAGTCCGCTCTTGAAAAGGAACCCACTCTAGAACTCTACATTTCTGGTTGGCATCCGATGCAAAACACAAGAAAAATCAGCTGCGAGCGTGACCACTCTGGTGCTACCATGTGGAGCCTTAATATTGGTGGAATAAAATACTTTCTGCCACATGTTCTCATTTAATTCGCAGGAAAACCATGAACAGAGCTTATTATAGACGAAAATTTCCAAATTATTTTAATTTTCCCCGTACGAAAGGAGATAAGACATTGCTGCTTCACCGCTGCTTTCACTACGCTACTGTAGTTCTCCTTTCAGAGAGTAGGTGTGAGGAGTTAGGATCCTGTGCTGAGGTCTACATTCTAATTTTTCTTTTCCTCTTTTAAAAGGTCAAACTTTATTTTTATACATTACCAAATAATATTTTCATTTTTCTCTTAAAAAAAAAAATTTAAATTTCATTTTACCTTATATTATATCAATAAATTCCTTCATTTTTTTCTCTTTTAAAACTATTTACCAAATACACATTGTTTAAAAAGTCATCCACCAGTAATATTATATATTATACAAACATTTTATAAATATCTTATAAAGTTGATGTACGAAAGTTTAATAGTCATTAGATCACTCTTTGTTAAAGGAAAAAAAGAAGTATTTGTTAAGATGTCTTGGGGGTATTTTTTGATTTTTGATTTCAACAGATTTTTTAATGTCAAAGTGAAAATAATAAAAAATATTTTAAGTTGTTTGTTAATATTTTTAGTTTAAAAACCGAAGAAAATATATAACAAACGAAGTTGTTTTTGGAATTAGAGTCACTTCCAAAATGATAATCTTTATCGTTAATTTCCTCTTATCATCCAAATTGCATTTAAGCTAAGTAAGAATTTTGGTGTGTTATTATGGACGCTGCATAAATAATTAGGCATTTCTACTTGTTAACGAGGATTAATTCAGGGGAATATAATAATTTTGTGCTGACATGTGAAATCATTATAAATTAAAAATTAAGGGAAAAAAGTTATAAAATCAATCCACGTGATTTATTCAATTTGCATTTAACTTCTTGTAATATCAAATTAAATTCAAAAATATTTGAGGAATGCCAAAAAAATAATTGACTCTTTACGGTCAAAATTTTATCAATTAACTTAATATATTTTGTTAGTATAGAACGTTAAAATTAATAAAATTGTGATATATATTCTATTTAAGTCGGTATTACACGTGTTAAATCAGCAGATAAATTCCGTTAATTTTTCCCCAGAGTCAAAAGATTCGAGATCTCCCCGCATTTTGTCTCCATATGGAACCTCAAGATAAGGACATCTGTTTGCAAATTTCCCCTTTTTCAACGGCAATAGCCGAGACCACATGATAACTATAATAGGGACGCTCTGTTTGTTTTCAACATTTGCTCCTCATTGTCCTCAATAAAGACAGTGATGAGTGATGACTGATAACAAAACGGGCCACAGCCTTTGCTTTTGAGGACTTTCCTCCCTCTTCCAGATCGTCTCAAAGTCCTCCTTCCCTTTAGTATGCAACATCAGAAAGCAAAGCACCCACAAACATAAACCGAGAGAGGGAGAGAGAGAGAATCAGAGATGGGAAGCACCGCAGCAGAGCCATTGAGAAGCTTGACACCCAAGCTACCGCTCTTCTCAGCCCCACTGTCACTGATGCACTCAACGGAGCCTTCGGGGATGCTAACCCCGCCACTCCAAAGCTCATCAGCATCAGTCCCATTTCGGTGGGAAGAAGAACCGGGAAAGCCCAGGCCCTGCACCGCTCTCGCCAACGTCAGTGATTTTGCCACGAAGTGCTTGGAACTGCCTCCGAGGTTGCTGTGGGATACAAAACTGCCTTCGCCCACCACTGTCTTGGAGGGTCCTTATGTGGGAAGGTCTAAATTTCAGTCTTCTTCGTTTAGAATTAGTAGGGAGTGCTATGGATCTTTTAGTCATGAGAGAGCCCAGCTTGGGGCGGCGGCTCCGGCTCTTAGCAAGAGAGGTTGGCTTGGTTCTTGGTGCCGGAGGCCTTTCAAAAGCAAAAAAGAGGTTGGAGGGTGCAGTCATGTCTTTCCATCCTCCCTGGACAAAGAGACTGATTGTGGTGGTGCCGGAGATAGCAACAGTAAGAAGGGGAAGATCACAAGGATTAGAAGGGCAGGGAGCTTATCTAGTCTCTCCCACGCCAGGTCTCATTTCTGGGTAAGTTTTGCTCTTCACTTTTTTTTTTCTTTTTCTTTGCTTCAATTTTGGGTTTTAATGGGATTGAAAATGAAGCACCCAAGACTTTGTGGGTGTTGACAAAAATGCCTCTTCCTGCTGGCGAGTTGGACCAAACCCTTTGGTAGATGTTCACATCACAAGTCACCACCACCATACCAATGTAGGCCGTTCTATGAAGGTTGCTTTTGCAGGGGTAGGTTTAGGGAAAAACCGTGCTAACATAAATGCTGACTACAACTTCTTTTTTTTTTTTTTGTAAGTAGGAAAAAAGTTGTAAAAAAATGCTGCAGCAGGGTATAATTAACTTGAAGGAGAGGTGCTTTTTGATGATAATCTAGTGCCGGCGCAGGCAGTGATCAAATAAAATTGATTCTTGAGGCTTGAACAACTGCTTTATTTTATTTTCAATATTTTCTTTGATATTGCAGGCTACTATATACGAGGGCTTGAAGCAGGTGGTTCCGTGGGGGAATAGGAAACTGAAGAAAGATAGGACTGTGATTTAGACTTGCCATTGTCCATTGCTGCTCGCTTCTCTACGCAAAGCAAGCTTTATGATCTTGTTTATTTATGGAAACATATCTGAGCTCTAGTAAATCAAATAAGTATGGCGGTACAATTTATCTACTGTCGAGCTATGAGAACACGTACCAATGTTGGTGAATGTGCAAAGGAAGTATGTGGTAGGTTCTTATTTTCGTGAGAAAAGACTCAAAGAAAAGAGAAGACAACAGCTCCCAAAGCACTTGAGTGCTCTTTATTGTATGAATTTCCATCTTAATCTTATCCTAAGAACTTTAGTTTGTTCTGAAAGTATACTTGTGTTGTTTTAGATCGTGCATGTATATTCCAGTTCCAGTTTCTCAGCAGTTGCCACTCATACATATTCCAACATTAACGAATATGTATGGCTTTAAGAGTCTTCCTACTCCAGTTTCTGAGCAGTTGTCACTCAAACAAGCAAAGTATAGATTTGAGAGTCTTCCTATTCAAGTATGCTGATAGTAGAACTCTTGCTGGACAAACAAGTCTTAACATTTTCTCTTCAAAAGATGTATTGGGAGAATTTCTAAATGTAAGTGCACACCCAACCACATGTAAGACACATGTATGTATATATGTATTCCAAATCCAGTTACCGAGCAGTTTGCCACTCATACAGATTCCAATAAAACCATTAATCACAGCCGACAAGCCAAAATTCGATTCAACTCAAACAAGCAAAGTATAGATTTAATAGTCTTCCTATGCAAGCTATGCTGGTACCAGAATACAAGTCTCAACATTTTCTCTTCAAAAGAACTATTGGGATAATTATTGCATGAACTCACAGGAACAATATGAGGCATAAAGATTCACAACAATTACCTGCTTGAAGCAATTTAAACAAGTAATGTGAGAAATTCTATATGAAATTCACTTGCTCTGATAGGTTGTCGGACATAGCAAAATTTTTTATTTGGATAGGTAGAACCCATATGAAATATTTCACATTACCTACCTAAATTGCTAGTAATTCATACATGTAATTGCTATGGATTTCAATCCCAATATGAGCATCGCCTAGTATCGGTATGATTTGTGGGCCACATTGCAGCAATTAATAAATGGAACATAATTCATACGGAATGAAACGAACCACTGGATTTCCAAGTTGAATATAACAAGGCATTAATTAGGGCTGAAGTGAACCTAACTGTTTAAAATCAGCTGAACGAAAACCATTCATATGGCAACACAAAATGGGAAGATGTTTGAAATGCAGTATCATTTAATTCTCCATAGTTATGGTAAAAGGCCAGGCTTATTACATTGCTGATGAGAATAAAATTGAGAGGCTGGGCTTGACAGCATCATCCTTATTTCTTACCAGTCATACCTGCAACCACCTGCAAAGATGCGAGACATTATTAGTATTGTGGGAAAAAGGAAGGGAGTAACAAAAAAATATGAAGTCAGTGTTAAAACTACTTGTTAGAATGCTGTGTAGTGCGTCTCACACCAACAACAGCTGTCACGAATGGAGCCCAATTTCTTATTCAGTTGATCTAGCCAATCTAATAGGCATGATAATTACAGAAAATATAAAACCAAAATAGCGTGCTAATCTTGATGCTTATCCTTTCAAAAGAAGGTTCCTTGAAGCAGCCATACCATGAGCTGTTTCTAAGTGGGGCAGGTTGCCGGTGCAATGATGCTAAGGTCATTCTTTTCAAATCAAAACTTCCTGTGTACTAAATGTTAAATTTTTTAGATACTAAATCATCAAAAGGAAATAAGTTCTAAGTCCTTTTTTTAAAAAAAGAGAGAGTTTAAATACGAAAGTAATTATCAAAAACAAGCTAAAATTCAAGTTCCCAAATAACAAGATGCAGGAAAAGAAAAGAAATTGAGATACAGGAATAAAAGAAACATATTACAAAACCAAAGACTTACATCACTTAAAGCAGGCTGGGGAACTTGTTTAGATGCTTCGAAGGAGTCAAGAATGGGCCTAACAACAGCTGGAAGGAAGAGGCCTGAAATTTTAACAAGACAATAACAGGTAAGTTGAAGAAATCTGTTTTCCCCAAGCAAATAACCTCGAACCAAACAAATATTGATTGTAGAAACCCATGAAATGCCTGATCCTTCAAAGCATTAAAAGAAAATTGATTTCTTTGCATATTACTGAAGAATATTTTCTCTGCATAAAGGCATCTTCCGTTACAGTAATGAAGACTGAATAAATCACCGGCCCTTTAAGTCATTGTAAATTGATATTTTATGAAAAAACCCACTTAAATAAATGAATTTAATTAAAATTCTATCATGTAGCAATAGCAATTATGATCTACCTATATTCCCATACAGCATGACAAAACAAAGTTTCTGCATGAATGCATCAACTCCAGATGATCATGAAGGCTGTATCGATCAGGGGACCACCCAATGGATCCAATCAGAATATATCAGAAATACAAATTTAGCTGTGTAATATGGTATAGCTACTCAAGGCTGAATGACTTTGGACATGGTTATCCAATTCAAGGATGCCCAGGGCCAACATAAACAAGCATTGCTGCAGATCCTTCCCGAACCTAAATTTTCTCTTATCACTTTCCTGGGCTCCAAATGTTTAACACCCAGAGAGAACCCTGGTTTGAGATATATTTTCCTAACATACTTAAACAAGCAGCTCAAGAGATGGTATTGTCATCCTCAGTTCAGTGTAATTGTTACTGCCATTCCAATCCACCTCTATAACCATCAACTCTTCCATTCATAAGGTTAGAGAAAATTCCATCACAAAACCCAAACTTATAAAACTTCCTGGGGCTTGCTCACAAGCAAACCAGTTTCTTGTTCATGTTTCTTTCTTATTGTACTTGCCATATATTATCGTCAACCGCTATTATGAAGCAAAATAGTCCGCAATCTAATTTGTCTTCTCATCATTAAGCACTTGAAACTGCTCACTATCTCTTCTAGTGAAAGCCACAAAGTCTGAATCAAAGCCAGTGATTGCCCACATAACATACTAATTTGCAGTACACAGCAGAAAATTCCTTTTTTTTTTTTTTTCCAAGAAATGGTTTCTTATATGATCATCCAAATTTCACATCCCGCCATTATGAACATGTTTTGGAGGTTCAGTCACAACAGAACGCTCAGGATCAAGAAACATTAATTGAAGCCCTCTTTAGCTAAACAGCCATCCTGCCCGTGTTTTTATGGAGGTCCACTTCTGCCAAAATATCCGTTTGTTAATGCCTTTGGAGGGTGCTTTTTTATTTTTGTTTAAAAAATGTTCAAATGTGAAATAAAGATGAAAACAATTTTGAAGTATTTTGTGAGTGTTTTGTGTTTTAGGCTGTTTGTTAATGAATATTTTGAAAATAGGAAACAAAGTGAGAAAGATAATGGTTTAACAAATAAAGCTAGTCTAGTTTACTAGATCAAAGAATTCCATTTAACTCTTTAGCTGCAGTCAGCTACTAGATTTTTTTTTTCCTGGCCCAGTCAGCTACTAGTTGCTCACTGATTAAAAACACTTGCTTTGGTTGAGCAGAAGCCAAGACATACATTGCTCCTATATCCATAGAAGCACTCCCAAAATGCTAACAAAAACCATGCCCTAATCATTAACCATTCACAATAAAAGCCCTTTTTAGTTGCATAAATACCATTACCAATATCAGTTTCACTAGAGAAAGACAAAAAAAACTACATAAACTTGAAGCAAAATCTCACCGGAACAACTAATCATTGAGCAAATCACTATCAAGCATGAAGAAATTATCCCCACGATTCCACCCAACTGTTGAATCTGACTTGAAAAATCCGAAAATTTGTCAAACTATGCACATAAATCACCAACCCAACTCATCATAAATTCCTAACTGCCCCTCTGCATATAACTCGTTATTATATTAATATATATATAAAAAAAAAAAGAGAGAGAGGAAGGAAAAAAAGGCCCAAACTTTAACATAATTTAATCACAGCATGAAACTCCAAAAGCTTGTAATAAGCACAACAGGAAAATAAGATGACCAGAAAGAAGATGAAAGCATGGAGGATTAAGGCAAGAAACGTTTGGTAGAGAAGATGAGGTCTGGTGAAGGTCATAGAAGGGCTGCTACTATTTTCCGAGAAACCTTTTCTCCTTCCTTTGATGTAAGCCCACAGAAGGGGAAATGTGTTCGTGACCTTCACTTGGAATTCCACAGCATGAACTTTGAGCTTTGTGCACATTTGATCACATAAGCAAATTCGTTCATTGGAATATAAATCGATAATCGCATGCTTCTTCCTTTAACTAACTTTGTAGATAGGAGGACTATTTTAATTGATAAGAGCATCACCAAGCTCCACTTGGCCCTTGCCGCTCCTCAAGGAACACCAATTAGTGAAACTGGTTGAGTGGAAACCAAATTTTGAAAAAGGAAACGGTTCAAAAAAAAAAAAAAAGGTGATCTTTTTAGCTAAAATGGAGAGACAATTTGCTGTGATGTGATTCAATGGTTAACCTCGAATCTAACCAAACCCAAAACCCAAATTACAATCATTCATCCAAAATCATTACATTGAAACCCGATTATTCCTACAAAAAAATTGAATCATTTCATTTTAAGGGAACGGAACACCACAAAGCTCGGTATAGCATTCTAATCCTATGATGCATTAATTAAAAAATTAATAATGAAAACCAAAGGCCAAAATCAAATTATGAACAAAACGCAAATACCAATCAGAGATTCAGAAGGAAAGCGAAAATCAGATACAGCTTAGGGGTTTAGGAGAGAGAAAGTTACCAACGCCAGCGATGAGGCAAGAAGCTGCGACTACTGGCTCTTGCACTACGAACATCTTCAGCTTCTCCATCACCGCCATCTCTTGTCTGCGTCTTTGATTTTGCGTAGAAATGGATCTGCTTCTTTTCACTGCTTCTCCAAGGTAACGTACCCGCCCACGACGAGTCGGGTTTGGTTAATGTACTCGATTATTCGACTTCACGCTCCGACTTGCACCCAAATCTGTCTCTTTTAATTCTAGCTCCGGTGACATGGCACGATATCACACGTCCAATTGGGGATATGATCATCTTCATTTCAAATGGATTGGAGACAATCATTTTATGATTAAGATTAAAATTTAAAGATTTAATAATGTATATATTGTCAAAGAAGGTATATGTTGTTTTGAAAAAAAAAAAAACACAAAAAGATAGAGTGTATATTGTCATGTTATTTAAAATTTTTAAATTAATGTTTTATTACACACACAATTAAATTCAACAAAATAATATTTTGATCATAAAATGATTTATCTTAATTTTAAATGAAATAGGGAGGATCATAATCCATATGATTGAGGGGCCAAACCATAAATAAGAAATATATTAAGATTTAAGATTAAATTAATATATAAAAAATAAAACCTTTATATAAACAAATATATATAAAAGAAAAGACACGAAATAATTATTTCTTAATATATTTTAATTTTTAACTCAGTCACCTATCAAGATGGAAATCAACTTTCTTTTAGATATTGAAAAATCATTTGCGAATGAAGTTGTATTAAATTTCGAAACATTTTCTCTTTTTGATGTACAACATTAAAATGTCAGTCGGAAATTTATTTTTAATTTTGCTGCGAAGCCTAGTTTTGAAAATTTTTATGGTTGGACATGCTTGTTCTATTGTTGTGGTAGAAATTAGAAGAGGAAGTACAAGTACAACAATTCGAAAAACAAGTCGGTTATTTGGATTTTCTTTTTCTCAATTTTTTTTTTTGTTCTTAATTTCTTTCTTTTGGTTATTTCTCATAAACCAAAACTACTATAGATTATAGTTATCAAATAGCAATCAAGTAACTATAGCTTCTATTAAAACACATTTCATTACAAATTGCAGTTTGCAATCAGCAAAAGGGATATAAACTTTGTGTGAATCCATGAATCTAAACAAGGATATCAGATTACTGTAGCCAAAAAGGTTCCAAAAGCTTCAAACAATCACCAAAACAAGGTGTACATTGTGTTTAAAAGATTCCAATCATAAATCTTCACATCATGTAGACAATTTAATTCACAAATTAATGGTTTCAAATACACTTGTTACAAGGCCTATTGAAGCTAAACAAGCTTTCTTTACAATCACCTAACAAGGTGTGCGTTGGATTTAAAAGGTTCCACCCAAAAATCTCTACATCATAGAGACAATCCAATTTACAAATTTATAGCTTCAAAGGTGCTTGTTATTAGGTCTATATACCCTAGACGAAGCTAAACAAGCTTTCTTTAGCACTATGGACTCAATAGAATTCTCTCAAGGAAAACCTAACTTAGTTTGTTCAAACGACACTCAAACTATTTTTTATTCGATGATCCTTATAAAAGAGTTGGTTGCTCTTTTATAGATGAATGAAAGATAAAAGACAAATAAAAGAGAATCTCTACTTTTGGTAGAGATAACTTCTCTCGTACAAAATATTATTTTTAAAGAATGTTATTTCTATTTACTAAAACAAACTTCTTTTATTAATTGTCTTTGCTTACTTTATTTATAATTAAAGTAAAGTTTTCTTTATTGTTATTAAAAAAGAAGAAGAAGCAGCAAATTTTTTGTTTTTTAGGGATTTGCTAGAACATCTTCTAGAGGTCCTTCTAGGATTTTTTTTTTAATTTTTTAATCAAATTGGGGCCCACCTCTCAATGGAAGGTGGGCCCCAATTTGATTAAAAAAATCAAAAAAAATTATAGAAGAACCCCTAAAAGGACCTCTAGAAGGTGTACAAGCATTTATCTTTTATAAAATAGTCTATCAAGCTTTCTCACATGTCTCGTCTTATCCTTCTAGCTCATTGATAAGAAAGTGAAGAGATAGGGCTTTGACTGTTATCAAGATGAATCTCTATGTCATCTGTTGATGTTGTGTTTGTTAAACACTTTTCTTTCCTTCCTATTTTTCTTTCCAAAAGTCAACTCCACTTTTAATATTCCGTTACTTATTTTTTAACAACTTATTTTTTTTTTACTTTTTATATCACATTACTCACTTTTTATTACTATTCAAATAAAAAATTCGCTAAAAAATAAAACTTTTTACTTTTCTATACAAAAATTCATAACATTCTTTATATTTTATATTACATCAATCACTCCTTATAACTATTAAAAAAATAAAAAAAACCCATAAGCCTTTAACAAACACCCCCAAAGACAAATCTCAAGACAAATCATTTTTTTTTTTTGTTTGACATTTCTTCATGCAAATCTCGTTAGAAAAGTAAACACTCGAGTGGTAGGTTTGTTGGATACAGCCATACAGGCTACATAATCAATCACCCCAAGGTCCATAAATCTCATCAACGGCGTTCACTAGACCACAAGTAAAGCATGCCGGGTGCATTAAAAAAGTACTGCAGTAAAACCAAAATTCTTAACAAACTTCCCACGAGTTTTCCTCTATCACACAGTTTTTCCCATTCGAATGGCAAAAGTTGCCCAAGGTTGCGCACTTGCAATTCATCAATGAAAATTCTTCCTCCCAATTCTTTGCAACTGGGTATCTCTTAGACTCTTACCATGTAAGGATACCCTCAAATTTGAAACAACAGGACATTTTAAAACCCAAAACTCGTCCTATTAAGAAAAAAAGAAAGAAAAAGAACTTAGTAATGTGAAATTATAACTAATGACTAAGCAGAATACACAGATTATCAAAGACAGTTTTTTTCATGAGATGTTTCAGTCTCAGAACATTTCGCTCCAACATATACACGCATGTCCTCGCACTTCTGCACAGAAGGTACAAAGTACAACAGAGAATTCACATTACAACCTAAGAATCTACGAAGATACATGCATACAACATAAATTTAAAGCAGCAACTTCCCCCGGTAAATCAATCTTCACAAGAAGCAAGGTTTTGGTCGAAACTCTGTACACTAGAAAGGAGGTAACATCCACCCTACAGTCCATCCTAGGAGCAAGCCAGCACCAACAAGACTCAAGCCCAATGCAAGAGCAACAGCATACTTTTTTAAATCATGTCTGAGTCGCCCTCGCTTGACTCTTCTCCCCTTGGTAGCCTTCTGCCAGCTTTTCCGCTGTTTCCGACCTTTGTAAGACATCCATGGAACGACCACAGGGAATCGAGTGGAAATTGACTGGTCTTTATTCTTAAGCTGAACATAAAGGGTTTCTAGCTGCAGCAGTTGGAACCACTGCTTATAGGCAAAAAGTTGTGAGGCTTGTCTGAAGAAGAGCTTAAGAATGTGCTCCTTCTCAGCATAAGCCTGCTTTGCTGCCTTCTCAGCTTCCCTTGCACGCGTTTGAGAATGGCAGAGTGCTTCCAACAGCTGAGCTTTGACAGCGTCACCTTCAGAAACTTGTGGCATCTCTCTTATATCCTTGTGGTTTGTACTATAACTGCTTTTAAATTGCAAGTCCCAACAAAAATCTAAGCAATGTATACAATTTATATGCTATATAAGCTAAACTAAAAGATCAGCATAATAAAATTGCAAATATGCGTATAGCCAGGTGAAATGACCAGATGACATCATCCCAAAGTAAAATGATGGTAATCTAAAATAATACCTGAATGACTTGTCAGAACCACATTGTGAACACCGTTCTTCAGATGAAGCACTCTTGTTTCCATGTGTTTTTAAAGAATCAGAATAGACCTGTACGTGAGTCCTATTGGAAATACCACTAGTTTGGGCCTTCCAATCAAAAGATGATGCCAATGCTTCATCATGGTCAAAGCACCCACTTTGAGCATATGGGTGTCTCCTAACATACATTTTCTGAGGTGGGGGAAGATCACAATTCTCGATATGGTTAAGTGAATTCTTCATGACCAAGGAGGCCAATTCATCTTTATCTGTTGTTCGCCACCATGGCTCAGTCTTACCACTTCCAATCCATGGAGAATCTGGATCTAAACAAAACTCATTGGCTTGCTTGGAAACTGGACAACCAACACGATCCATATCCACAAATTCATAATTTCCCCTCATGTCCATTAGTTCTAGATATTCATCGGGATTCTTACTACATAGACCCTTTACCTCTTGCTTTCTTACTTCAGGAGCTGTATTCATACAAACAGTAGAGAGACCATATTGCATATCAAGAGAAGACTTGCTGTTCTTATGTTCATCAACATGAATAATGTCTCCTTTTTGCGGGTTGACCTCATCAAACATACTTCTTGTTGAATTTACAGTGCCAGCTCTTAAGGTTTCCACTTCAGCCACCAATGCATCCAACTGTTCATAAGTAGCAGCCTTTTGGTACCCATAGCTAGGTTGCAATTGGAGCCACCATCTTGTGTCAGGTGATAGATTGGAAAACGAAGGATTCCTGTTAGGCATAAAACCTAATGCAGGATGATCTGGCCATTCAGCTGTATTGTTAGGTCCAGCATCAACTTGTTCGGATGCTGAAGATGATGACTGGCAGCAAGCTAACTTGGGAGCTCTTTTGGCATCTTCTTGGACAAAGCACCGATTAGCTGTTCTCTGCCACACAACTCTTGCTTCTGCTGCTGCCATCACTCTCCTATTATTTGAAACACTTTACTGCATAAAACTAGATTTTGTTAAAATTTGATAAACAACAATTCAGACAGAACTTGGTATATGTGTTTTCAGTTGTAGCAGACAGAAATGATCCTCCTCCTCCTCCAATGCCCCCAATCCCAGAAGAATTAAAAAAAAAAAAAGATTAATTAAGATGCAACAGAAATTATACAAGATAGGTTCTAAACTTAAATGAAAAAAGGGTGAGGTTTTAGCACTTGGGACAAGTCATCAGATTATAAATTAGAACTTTTGTCAAACCACACCAGAATAAATTGCTCTTGTAAATGCTTTTCATCATTATATATTATCATTTCAACATATTTGATGAGTATTTAAGAATACAACGTTCCATTTTCCACCTTTTCTACAACTTCTGGCCCTCTCAGAGGGGATAAGTCTCTATGGCAACAGGGCAAAATTAGGAAAATAGGAAAAAATCCATAAATTATTTAATCACCTTTAGAGACATGAGTTTCTCCAGTTCTCTCTGTTTCTATTCTGTAGTCCTCAAGAAATATTTCAATATAACAAAATCGTTCACTCTACTTCCAGTAACTCTAATTCCTATCCTCCCTGTACGTCATCACGATCACTTCATAAGCAAGAGCAAATGGTCATGGAAATAATGTAAAGCTATTAAGGTTTTATCAAATTAGTAACTTCTTTAAATGAACCTTGTTAGAGAGAAAATCGCATAGGGAGTACACAAAGAGTATATTAATATACATATTTGGACACTACTCTAGACCAAAAGCCTAAGTTAATGGGCTTGAGTCCACTTAGATATATTAACTACTTTTTTTCTTTATACTTTGTCAATGAGGAACACAACACTCATAATAAATCTCCCCCTCTCACTTGTGGCTCTCTTCGATATGACCAAACTCCCCCGCGTGTGAGTCATTTACAAATTTAAGAGTGTCACGCATACTCCAATAGTTATCACACTCTTTTACCGGAGCCAAACCAAATGCGTCAAACCAAGACACTCGTATCAGCAACGGAAGCTAACCATAGCTCTCTACCAATTGTTAGGGAGAGAATCGCCTGCGGAGTATACCAAGAGTACATTGATGTACATATTTGAATACCACTCTAGCCCAAAAGCCTAAGCTAATGAATTTGGGTCTATTTTTTATTCTTTCTCAATGTGAGACACAACAGTCACAAATGCACTCACAACAAACCAAGTGGCGTCCTTCATTAAAGAAGATGCTTCATCAAACTGTGGTGATGAAATTCTCAACTGTTAAAAAAAATTCACAAAAACAGAAGTTATAAACATAAAAAGATTGATTAGAGTGGCTCAATAAAAGTTTAAAGGAGCTAAGCTCTCCCAATCAGTGGCTTAAAGCACTCAGCCTTTTGAAGCTGGCAATCCTTTGGCATCCTGGCAAGGCTGGCTTTTCTGGTGAACCAAGGCCGAGCTAGTGGAATACCTTTAATCCCACCATCATATCCCTGCTATAAGTCTTTTGCAAAAACAGTCAATAAGAAAAACTCCTCCACAACCTTTACCACATAAAACCCCTTCCTTTTAAAATCCATCTCTCATAAAGGAGAGCCCGGAGCATACTTCAATTATAACGACATTCAAAAACAATTTCTAATTAACGTAGTTTCTTTTCTATATAAGTGACAGGCACGCTATCGTCAATGACCAAATTGACATAGAATTTAAGATGAGATCTCATTTAAAACAAACGTCAAATGAAACTGCCCACAAATTAAGAGCAACATAAGTGGGAAGGACAAGCTTATTTATGCCATTACGGTTCAACCAAAGCAAATTGAAGGAGAAAAAAAAAAACTAAATGACTTAACGATCCAAATAGTTGCATACATGGTAGTGAAAAGCACAAGCTATTGCTTTACCAAAAATTAGCTCCAAAGGACATCACGAGAAAATCCATTAGCAGGACCTTAGATGCATGAATATTCATAACCAGCACTAAAGATGCTGAGAACCAGTATTTTCCGTGAAGATAATGACGCACACTCTACCAGGTACCTTGATTAGATACCAAATTTACCAACAAATAAATAAGGATTGAGCTTTCGCATTAAAAACATTAGCCTGAGAAGAAAAATAAGCCATCAAAGAAGTACCCAACTCTTTGAAAAGGAAATACTGTTTGCTTGAGCGAAAAATATGGCATAAGAGAGTTTGACCAACCCATTAAACATACGAGAAAGAAGTATATTTCCTAGGGGGAAAAAAAAAAATCCAATTCACGTTACCCTCTTGTTAAAAAGAAAATTCTAATGCAATTATTAAATCGCAGGATGCCCAACTAATACTCACAATTCGTGGATCTTGTAATGAAAGCAAATAACTTTTTATGATCATTTAAATTGGTTCAAGTTAAAATTGCATTTCCGCAGGCAAGGAGCCCTTCTGTCTTCTGCACGGAAAGCATAACACTTTCTTCCTTAAGGAACCACCATTCCAAGTAAGATGGCTCAGAGCATGCATAAATTGCGAAATGATCAACAGGGTTATTTTAGTCTTAAAAGTTCATAGAAGATAAAAGTTTAATCAGAACAAATACTCACTAAAGCTGACACCAAACACATCCCAGATCATCATTCCAAGCAGGATCACCACATAAAAGTCAAAATCAAAAAAATTAAAAATTGAAACAAAAGCAAAGACAAAAACAAAAAGAAGAAGATCAAATTGACAAAATTAATCCAGATCCTAGTGTCTAAGAAAGACTTATTGCTACCTGAAAAGAACACAATAACACCCAGAAGAAACCAACGAAAAACTGATACACAGAATTAGAAATCACCCAAAAGTCAAGCACCCCAATCCCAACAACACGATCACACAGTGAAGCTGAATTTACACATTCAACGACCTGATAAACTAAAACAATCCCGTAAAAGCTAAGAAATAAACTATAATCAAAGAAATATGAAAAAGAAGAGCAGAAGTAACGAAGGGAAGACAGAGAAAGACAGAGAACAAACCAAGAGCGAGCGAGTGAGATTTAATTGGGGAAGTCTGACGCAGGGGGGGCAAGTGGGTAGGCATCGAGCTGGATGAATTTGAGCTATAGGTGTTTGGAGGGATTGAGATCCAGAAGACAATCTAGGACCGAAGGAGAAGCTGAGTCGTGTCGGAGAAGGCCTTGGCCTCGCCTTTCCTTTCGTTTTTCAGTTATCATTTCATTCTCTCCGGTCGGTTTATACACACTGACTCAGCTTTTTTATATTATATTTATTTATGATATGATGTGCGAGAGAGAGAGAGAGAGAGAAAATACGACGTCGCTTTGAGGATCCTAGTCTCACGGCCTATTGCTGTTTTCCACGTTCTTGGTTCAAGTTGGATTTAATTCTCAGTGTTTGATTGATTGATTGATCCTGTGTATATTTAAAAATACATAAAAGATTTGAGATACATTACTGCTTTTTTATGGTGTTTTTTTTGTATTATTATTATTTTCTGAACTTCTATCTTGTTTTTGTTGTCTGTCCGTACACACCGTAAGATGCTTGATTGGACACGTGGCAAGGGAGCAAAAAATGGAAAGGTAAAAGATGGGGTCCACCAAGTGGTACTACAAGATACGAGGCCTTATCCTGTTGAGAATTCTAGGCAAGCACGTAGGAAAATCCTAGGAGGTCCTAGCACGCCATTTCGGCTTCTCCTATGATTATAGAGTAGATATCTACATAAGTCTGAATTTAATGAACAATAATTTAATCTAGACATATAATTAATATTTTTATAAATTTTATTTATTATATTTTTTAATATCATTCAGTTCGAAATAAATTACTGTTCATGATTACAACATAGAAGAAGTAATACAAACGAAACGAAAGCCACCATTTTTGCGGTGGACCCAAAAAATGGTGGACCCATGTATGGAAGCATCTGGTTTTGATCTTCCTCTCTCGCACCCAGAAAAAAAATATATAACTTGAAAGTTGAAAGAGAAACGCTTTATTCCATAAAGGCCGTCCCATGATTCTGTGACAACACGTTGATCCGACGGGTCAGATCTGTAGTCTATAGAACTTTTCTTTTTTCTTTTGGGTTAACCAAGGTTCTGGTTGAAAAGAGAGGCAATCAAATAATCCACAGGCGCTAATAGCTTAAGTCACCATCCATCCAGTGTGCACCCATGGTATTATAAGCAGATCCATTTATAACAGATTCCTGTTAGGTGAACCTGAATGGAAGCATTCTAGGCTTCCATCTTTGGTAAAGAAATCAGGATTTTCAATAATTTGTTATTTGAATTGTAATTAATTCAGGTGATAATTGATAAATATAAAAAATTTATCTGTCTAAACAAATAGATATATTGTCCAAAACTTGCTTTTAGCATGTAAATCTTATAAATTTTTTTTTCATATTTTTCGCTCAAATTATTAATATTGAAATAACAAAATTGATAAAAATTTATACGATTCGTAAAGGACGCTAGGATTAGAAGGAGGCTACATTGTTGACATTTTCTTTTAGGTACAATAAAACAGTGGCATATTTATGGTCCTCTTAACACGCGTTTATCTCTATTCTTTAAGTGCAAGTGGTTTGATACCCATAGAATGACCGAGAATCTCTCTCTTGCTTTTGTGACCGGGAAGGCTAGGTTTTTTTTTTTTTTTTTTTTTTTTTTTGAAATGAGGAAGGCTAGGTTAGGCCGTAGCGAATTGGTCCCAAAACTTGGGGCTTGATTTGATTTACTTTCTCAAATTTGTTTTGAGAAACGGTTTCAGATGAAAGACGCATATTAAGGTGCCACGTATCATCAAAAAATTGACGCCACCTTGGAACGGTTTGACGCGTGGAGATTGTGGCTTATGATATGAATGCATGGATTGGAATTGCGTGCTATATTTAGGGTATGAAAAATGTTTCTCAGTATTTTTTAACAATACCATCTTTTAACATTCTCTTCCAAAGATTTTTTTTTTTGTTTTTCTAATTTCTCCCAAAGATTGATTTTACTTTTTTGTTTTGAATAATAGAAAAATTGGGTGTGGGCTTATTACATAGACAAGAATTCTGAAAGATGATATTGAGAAATGCTAGGAAGCATTTCTCTTAAGATATTATACATTGTGTGAATGTGCGATATTTTTAATTTGGATTGTTCAGTTTAAATGAATAATGCTTCAGATTCTGTCATATTAAAAAGTTTAAAATTTTGTCTCTTTCCAACAATCATTACCACCCTCGCCAGCCTTACTTGGAACTAGAATTTTAAGTTGGGAAATAAAAAGAAAACTTTTTAGGGCGTAAAAAATTACTTTTGGATGATTTATTTCATAAAAAACATGTAATTTAGAAGTATTTTTAAAATTGTTGTGGGGGAGCACGTTGAAACTTGGGGAGATTTGTAATACCTCACACTAAATTAGGATTCAAGACACCCAAAATAGTGTCCAAGTGTTTATGATATAGTTAGATTAGTCTTAAATCCCTAAAGGGAGATAAAATGAGATTTTTAGATATTTAGTGAATTTCTGCACAAACCGTCCGAACGGTAGTTAGCAGTAAAATAGAAATGACATCCGAACGGTCCTAGAACACATTAGCAAAACATTTGTACAATCCTAACACTGTCCAGTGACAGTCTACATCCGCATAATAGTTAGTCAACTTGGTAATGGATGTAGGGAGGAGTTTATAAAAACCCTAGAGCAACCCAAATTCACCCTTTAGCTCGCCCCCATACCCCAAAAAATCCTAGAGTGAGAGTGAGAAGGAGAGAGAATGAGAAAATGAAAGGCTTTTCTTGAAGCTTGAAGGTAACCTCTCATTATCCTTTGTAGATTTCCTTCTACCACGCGTTTAGGCTGTGATTATTGTACTTGTTATTTTCGTATGAGAGAACAGGATAAGAAGTATAATTTTTTATTTTTTTTTAAAAATATTTATCGTTTGATTGAGAGACCTTAGATTTCTCGAGTTACTCTCCTTTCAGTACCCATATCACACCTATCACACCTTCAATTACGCGAGTGAGTAACACTAATCAAGGCTACATCTGTCAATGCAACAGATGCTCTTCCCTGTTAACCCTATCCATCGGATGCTCCGGACCCTAACGAATGAACTGTGACCCTCAACTCAAGGAAAAAAAAAAAAAAAAAAAAAAACTCTAGATTTTATGTTAACTACGATTACCAATAAATTGTAAGTGGCATAAAAAGAAAGGAGAAAGGAATAAGCAGTAAGGTACTGCCTTTTAGGCAATTACAAATGTACAGTCAATCAACTGTTTAAAGAATCCAACAAATTTGAACCACAGAAGAAACCTATACTATACACGACAAAAATTGTTGAACAATCATGAGAAGCAGTATATACTAGACAAAAGCCTTCATTCGAGCCAAGCAACCTGATTGGTAGGTTATCTTTCCTTATCACAGTCGATTGAATATTTATTCCCTTCAGTTTGGTCATAGAACAGGAAAGATACTACAGTGGACTTCATTTCCACTGCTTTTCATCCGGGCAAAAGCCTTGAGCTGAGAGACGTGGAAAGGTTTACCAGAAAGGGCAGAAGTTCTCCACTTCCCGATGGAAGGAACTACACCAAAGGTCGGGTGCATTTGAGGCTCTCATAGCAAGTCTTTTCAAAATTGAATTGTAAAAGTTGTATCCGTCGCTCACCACATAAAGATATGCATGCTAATAATAAGCAGCGGGACGAGCAACGTGGAAAATTGCACCAACCTTTCCTCACTCACCACTTTTATGGAATTAAAGGGTTGCATATTTTCCTTGAGCAAAAATGGCTCTCCATCAGCATGGATCTCTGTTTGCTTAAAATTCATTAGGTCCCCATTGCTACTATCTGAGCTCTACCATCTTTACAGTGCCATCTCCACCGCATGTAAGAAAACCATGAGAGAAAACTTGTATATCTGTAACAGCAGCCTGTTCAATATGAATATATTTTGCTTTAGAACGGCCATACAACTAAAAGAAATTTTGTTCCAAAAAAAAATAATAATAAAGATTCTTTGTTATGTTAACAAAATTCAGATTTAATCCTAAAGTTTAACATTATTGCAAGAGGGAAAGAGTACCCGAACAACTCCACCAAAGCCTCGAGAACTGGGTTGCAAAAAGGTGTGTCTTTCATGCAGTTTCGACCAGTGATGTACTAACTGGGCTCTTTTGGCATCCCAAAGTTTAACATCTCCATCTTTGCTTCCCGTTAAGAACAGACTAGTATTTGGGATGGTAGATATTTTGGTGATACTCCCTTCAGACCATTGGATTAAAAAAATTAGACCAAATTATCATGCATAACTTTTCACATAAAAATGAACATATCTGTACCTAAGTGAGCCTTCGGTATATACCAAAGCATCCCATTTCGATTCTGGTCTCCGACATTCTTAGCAATCCCTGTCTGCATGTCAGAACTAGAAGACAGGCTAATGCTTTGTTCACCATTATCAGTGTGCCTGTGCCTTTTAGTCCTACCAGTAGCAATGTACCGGAAGTCATGGAGTCCAACATCACCACCTTTACCACCAGTCACAATAAGAGGAGAAACAGAACCACTTCCTATGTCATTATCAAACACAGAAAGGGAGCGGGCACCACCTTCACAAGAAAAGGGAATGGTTGGCAACACAGTAGATATGAGAAAATTACAGACTTAATGCATGTGTCAACTACAATAAATATGGAAAGACCACCTAAAGAATATTTTTTTTTGGGGGGGGGGGGGGTTGGTTTAATGTACCAATTCATTGTCTATCTTCAAACTTCCACTAATGATACTGCCAACAATCTACGCAATTTCATGACTATCTATTATATATAGGATAAATGCAATTGCATTTGATAGTAAAATGAAAAGAAAAAAAAAAGATGAGAGAGAGAGAGAGTATTCCAAGTCTAATTTCCTAAATTAGGTGACTCACTTTACATTAATCATAGTTGTCACTTAGAAAAAAAAAATCATAGTTAGTCATCATAACTCGCACAAACTGACTCACACGGACAATTTTCTTGTGTTCATATTTTTTTTGCAATTATTATGTCACCACCAACAAAATCACCTAATTTTCAAGGAAAAAAACTTTCTGCAGCCTCAATGCAAGTGTCTGCATTGGATGAGCATAATCACCTAATGAGTATGGTCTGCATTTTCCAATTTTATATGTCAAAAATCCATAGAATTAGGTAGACACAATAGTGACAGGTATCCAATTTCACAAAATGCAGTTTCAAACTTCAAGGAAAACCTTCATGACAAATAATGGAAGCTTGAGAGGTTGAAGGTGGAGCCAATGTATCCCATATAATCACATTAACACCATTGGAACTATTTCCAGCAGCGGCAATGATTGATCCGCTAGAAATATAAGCAACATCCCTGCAAATGTCATTAGTAGATTTAGTACCATTGAAAAGCACATAGAAACACATGTGTAACATGTCAACAATAGAAAAGTTAACCAGAACTAGACCAAATCAAACAAATACCAAGCGAATGGTTAATTGTGATAATTAGAAATCCTGAGTAAGCAGGAAATATATTAGCTATAGACTATGAATTGTTAGGCAAATACTTTCTTCCATTATTCCCAGGTTTTGCTACCACTAAAAAACCAATGCAATGAGACAAATGGGGGAAAATAGCCACACTACAGGGAAAGAACTTCCACTGCAACATGGAGGAAATTACTTCCCTTTAGATCCGGACGGCTGAAGTTATTATTCTCGACCAAGTCAAAATAAATGCTCAAAAAAATTTCTAAATCTTCTATTTACTTCCCAACCATGGCTAAGATGAAAAGAAGGGTGACTGGAACTGCCTCCTAAAACCAACAGCAATAAAAAACATACGATGCATGGCTGTTGAAGCAGAGAGATGATTCTGTTGGACGAATGTTACTCCTTCCTCCTACCTCCAGCTGCCATGTGCTTACAGTTCCGTCTACGGCAGCAGTAGCAAATCTTTGTCCACAGTAGTCAAACTGCAAAGCTGATATCGATGCAAGAGCATATGGTGGGGGTACATTTGCAGCAGGCAAAACTCCATAAGTTGCAGTAGCTTTATCTTTACCGAACTGCAGTTATTACAATCCACATCAGCCTTATCCTTATGGCCTAAAAGTGACAATGAGCTATAAAAAATTCACAATCTTCACTTTAGGGCAAGATTCAAACATTTAATGTCAATGCAACGTGTTTTTGTTCTTTCAGACTTTTACAGCTTCCACCAGCTTTTTGGTTGCAATTTCTTGAAGAATAGAAACCACAACAGAATAATGGAGTAGAACAGACTGGTGGTTAGTGCAAACTAACAGGTAAACTTCAACATGCAAAAAATATTTCTCATGGAGTCATGTCCAGTGCTTATGTATGTCTTTCTGTTGAGAGACAAACAATAATACAAGAAGCTCAAAGACTAAATATGCATCTTGAAACGAGTGGTATTATACTGTGTATTTGATAAATGGCCAGAACCATGTCTAAGCTGTGATCAACCCAAAATCCCCTCGCTATGTCCAATAGCGCAATCATATCCCCCAACCTTGATCAAGGAATAGATTATTCCATAATAAAAAGGACAGATGATGGGTTTCATTTTTAGAAAGAAAACCTTGACATGAATTTTTAATTTCTGATAAGTAGAAAACCTTTAAAGAATTCCCCTTCGCTCTACAAAGTCTACAAGAATAATCTAAGAAGAACAATCCATAAAGGAAAAGTTTTTTTTTGATAAGTATAAAGGCAAACTAATGCATTTCCAGATAAAAGATTGCAAATATTACTATATTATAGAAGTTTCTTACCTCCCATAAGTAAATGTGTGTATTACTAGAACCCACCAAGAAGAAAGGCCTAGAGGGGTGACTTGAGAAAGCCCTTGTGCTTATATTCTCAATGGTAGGTGGTGGATCAACAAACTCCTCAAAGTCCTGTTGAATCTCCCAACCTAAGCCGGAGGCACCAATACCAGCATAACCTGGAATCCCAAATGCTCCACCACCTGTCAAGTCCCTGCCGGGCCTTGCCAAAGAGCCCACACCAACAGTTGCTCCACCCAACCCAAGCTGTGACCATTTGTTGCTCCCCAGACCAACACCAGGTGATACACATGTTGGAACTGGGGTCGACTCAGAACCAGCCCACCCATTCTGTGGCCAATCAGCTTCTGACCAGATATAGTCTGACTGATCACTGCAAGACATTCCATCTTCCCAATTAAAGAATATTATGCCCTGATTCAGATAGAATTTAATAAGTACTTGCTTATGCATATAATTCTATGTTTCTATGTTGGATATAAGATATATGTAAATGCTAAAACATAATCACGGGGCACAAATGTAGGGGCAAAAAACTGATGTAGTTTTTTGTAAGCTTTCCTGCAGCATAAATCAAGCAGACAAACACTGCCCTAGCCTCCTGCTTTTGATGGAGTTGGTAATTTTTATAACTCATAGAATGAAATACGATTCACTAATCTTTTTTTTTAAAAAAAAACCAACCACTCCAGGTACTACTTTTAGAATTTTTTTTCTTTCCTTGAAAATTTTGCAACACTACTATGAACATGTAAATGATAATTAAGACACTCATGCACAGCATTAAGCTGATTATTAGAACAACAGAGTAATAAACTAAAATAACAAGATCAAGATTCAAAGATGCTAGCGGGATGGAAGCTAATAAATAAATTGGGGGGGAATAAAGAAAAAAGAATAAACATTTTATGAAAGGCATCCAGCTTTCATCCAGATTATGAGAAAGACTAGAATAGCATTTACCATGTAGCATTGGAAAAACCAGCTTGAATGACCCATCCAAGCTGTACATGGAATATTCTTTTTCCAAAAAGTTGCATTTTACAAAGATGTAGACAATAAGAGGTAGCAGATTGTGAGAATTCATTTACTTTCTATTTCAAAAAAGTTCAAACAAGCCATGCAAATTCAACCTTTACCTTTTGTGAGAATTCAATAGGATTATTTCCCCAAAGAAGCAAGGTTTCAACCTCTTTTTTTTTTTGGTGGAAAGTGGAAACATAGGTTGGTTAATTGGCCAAGTCCACGATCCATAACAGATGAATCCCAGAAAAGTACCTCTACCTTTTGCCAGACACCGCAAGCTACATCCATAACTAGGACACGGAAGTAATATAACCAATTGAAAGTCTTTTCTGTTTAGGTTTCCTTTTGTATACTTCTAGTGTACTTAGGGGCGCTTCATGCTTTTTATAAAATTTCTGCTTACTTATAAAAAAAAACCAATTGAAAGTGTCTGCTGAATGTAAAAATATGCATAACAGACATAACTAAATGGTCTGAGACAGTCTGAAAACTTGGAAATACAACCTCTGCTTGGAACCTAATTATTATACAATACACAAAATGTAGTAATCTACAAACAACAAAAGATTTTTCACCAAACGCCTGCCAAATGAAATGCTTCTGAACACAAGCCAGAGCTTTTGTGCAGAGACTAACCTTTCGATTGCTAGCAAGTGCAGCTTGCCTTTGAACAATAGAGTTGATACACAAAGCCTGCTCAAGAAATAAGGTTTAGTTACCGTAAAAGGCAATATGAGAGCTATGAAATATGTTGATCTTCAGAACTAGATGGCAGATGCCATTTCCAGATGAAAGACACAAAAACATAAAATAAAATAAAACAAATAGAAAAAAATGAATAAAGAAATATTACCTCCAAAAGCTCCCCATTTCTCTTATATATTTCTTTAGGCTGTTGGAAATTTGTAACCTCCTTTGTATGAGTTGTGTCTTTCCGCCAGGAACTTAGAAAAGTGGAGCCATTTCGAAACAGACTTCTAGCAGGTGATCCAGCTTCACTAGTGGCAAAACTACCATGATGCATGCTGTCATATGTATAAGATTCCTCTGTTTCATGTACTCCCAGACCAATATATTTATCACTCCATGCTTTAGAGGGTTTATGATCGAAAAAATGTGACAACTTTACTTCTCCATTTGCAAAGCCTTCAGATATTATCTTAGAATCAGCGCAGATATCCCAAAGTATTTCAGAAATTGAAGATTCATCTTTGTTTTTCATGACGTCAATATTTACAGTACCCCTATAAAGGGCTCCGGGTTGAGGCTGACAAGATTCTTTTAACCACAGAAGAGTCACTACCTGCAATCCATTCTCTACTTTCTGCCATAGAAATGATGCAAGTTGTTTTACATGATAAGAAGAAAGATGTGTAACTGTGGTCTTCAGTAACTTTGCCAAGCTCAATGAGACCAGCCTGATCTCCTGAGTTACACTGTTGCCATCAGATTCCAAATTCGTAGATCTAGATGCCGTGGAAGAAAGTATTCCAAGGGAAACATCAGGGAAACATTCATCTTCAAACTTATCGGACACAAAATCTAACTTCTGTTTCATGAATCTGGACATGTGTTGCCACAAACAAGTGCCAATAATTTGCCATCTTTCATCTTCTGGTATTGAATGGATTACATCTCCAGCTTGTTTATTTTGCACATCATTTGAAGCCTGAAAACCCTCTCCTTTGTCATCTATTGATAGATTTTGAGACACCAACTCTGCAATCTGGGGAAGGAGTTTCTTCAAATCCATTATATCAACTTCATAAGGAGTATGCCCATTGGTATGAGTGATCAAGAGGGGTTGCACCATCAGAAGGAGAACTCTTGAGTTTTTTTGAAGCCAAGCAGAAGCAAAATGTGCATAAAACTCAAATAAATCAAGAACAATAAGGAGTTTCATGATGAGATCTTCAGCAATGAAGTCAGAAATAATTCTCAAAGTAGCTCTTAAAGTCCACAATGACGGTAACAGACCTTCAAAGAAGTACCCCAAAGCGTCTAACTGCTTAGATCTACTTTCAGCAGACATGTCATTCTCAATATAACATGACTTCGGCTGAGGGCAAGTTATACTGCAGGCAGCAATAAACCGTGAAAATAAAAGGGAAATTTCTTCGGTAGCCCTCAAAAGTGGCTTATGCAGAGGAGGACATAAGAGGAAACCATCAACTGTATTACTCTCATTTTGTGACTGAACTTGAGAAGTACAACCGTGCAACATATCATATCTGATAAACAAGAACCCATGATTGCGTAGTGCGGCTAATACCTGTTGAAAGGGATTAAGAAAAAAAAAATCAGTAGATGGGAAGACGTGTTATTGAGAAGTTAACACATATTCTACAAACTACATACCATGCTAATCAGACAGGCAGGAACCAAGGAAAACCTCTGCTCAAACTGTGAGAGCCCTATACCTAACTTATGCCGAAAGTTTTCGAGTAATTTCTTGTATTCATGAATGTTATTCTCCTTTGAGGAAGTACAAGCTCCAACAGATCCTACAATGGTGTCTGGCCAACTTGGATGCTCTCTCATCAATTTTGAGAAGTACGGAAATGCCAAATCCAATTTATCATGGTACTCCAGATGAAAAGCTACATCCCCAGAAAGCCAGTTAGAGGAATATTGTTGAGAAGGCTTTAGAATCCTACTTAGGATTTCAAAATGTCCAACATCATCTGACCAACTATCTTCATCTGTACTCCCAAGAATGCCCAGAGAAGATGAAAGGGACTCCAAAGCCTCGAGCTACAATGAATGTGAGAAGCATCAGTTACAGTTTTGTACAGAAACATGATAACAAACATAGAAAGGGCATGAGGCTGGTCTAGTCACAAATAAAACAAAATATAAGATATATCATCAGAATTTAAAATTTTGGAGCTTAGGGTTGACCTAGTAGCTAATTAGATAGAGGCTCTAAATGGACATCTTAAATCCAAAAGCCCTTCTAGATAAATTAGGGTTGTTTGGTGGATCCACTTGTGAGGATAGAGAGCCATTCTCACACATTCCATTCAATAAAAGTAGGTATCACTTTCCACCAATATGCACGGAATCATCAAAGTAAAACATCTCAAGTGTACCATATGACATTCAATTATGTCACAAATATAATTACTATATGTGAATAGTACATAAAAAGGACAGCAGGAATAGCATGAGTCAGAAACTCTACAACAGCTTTTTGGTATGTCAACCTTTGATTGACTGACGTAGATTCAAAGTCACGCGGCAAAGTGAGAGAATTCGCACATAAGTCTAAGTAAAACATTGTAAGATATGCCTATAGATCTGAAGAAAAATTATTAAATAAAACACAACTGAAACAATAAATACTCATTCAGCACATATAAACCCATATTACAATAGCATGAACTGTAAAATAAACTTACAGGAAGCCCACATCGTTTTAAAGCAGTAGCTGTCATCACAGTTGCCCACCTACCCAGAACTGCGGTATTTTGCTCCCCTATGGCATTTCTCAAGCTACTTTTGCTGGCTAGTGTTTGGCAATAGAGACCAATATTTGGCTCCAAAAAAGCAACATTTTTGGACGAGAGTGCAGATTTTTCAGTCGCAGGATCAACCTGGAAACCAAGGATGCTAAGAAATGATTTCAAGTGATTCCCCAGTTCCCACTGCAGATCAAGGACAGGTCCAAGTAAGTTATGACATCATCAAAACCAGGGAGATTTCATACATGCAGCTATTTACAAGAATGTCCTTCAATAAAAAATAAGTTAAAGTATTTATATCCCTCAAACCTCCAGAAGGCTTGCTAGCCAGTAGTCGCCTTTCTCAATGGTGGATGGAAGCAAATACTTTGATATCAGATAATGCTGTAATGGTCCACCACGCCCCTCAACAAGCAGAGAAATTACTAGTGCAAGCTGTTCATCTCCAAGGTTCTTTGCACAAACACTGAGAGCAGAATAAGTATCACCTCCAAGAAGAAAGAAAGCAATGGCCAGCTCTAGCTGATGTCTGCCCATTAAAACATAAGCATTCTTCAAAGCAGCTGCCTTATTTTTCTCCTCCTGTAGCAGTAATTATGCATAAATAATTCAGATCATAGTTCATCAAAATTGTCACACAATGATACAAATTAAGGAATATGAGAAAGCGGTGGAGGTTTAAAGGATTAACTTCTTCCAAGAAAGATAGTGGAAAAAGTGCCTCTGTAATTGTTTTCTCTAGATTCTAAGCAAAATAGCGAAATTAAAAGATCTGTACCTTGAATTTTGCCCATATCAATTCACTCACTTGGTTCTCAGTGTTT
This sequence comes from Betula pendula, assembly GCA_900184695.1. Classification (NCBI taxonomy): domain Eukaryota; kingdom Viridiplantae; phylum Streptophyta; class Magnoliopsida; order Fagales; family Betulaceae; genus Betula; species Betula pendula. The sequence continues at coordinate 53,116 of FXXK01001482.1, read as the reverse complement.
GTAATCAGGTCCATTAATCAAATAGATCATCCCGTCAGATTTTCCATTAATATCCTAACATGTAAAATCTCCATTATACCCCTAAAAAAAGAAAAATGCTAATTTCTTTTTCTTTTTTAAAGAAAAAGAGAAAGAAAAAGACAATGGGAGTGGTCTGACCACCCCCTCACAAGCTTTTGGGGGGTGGTCCAAGCACCCCTCCAACTCAATGGTCCGACCACCCTCTCAAGGTGAGGGGTGGTTGATGAGAGGATAGTCCAGCCACCCGCATCGGCATTTTCTTTTATTAAATCCTTTTTCTTTTATTTTACTTTTTTGGTAATTTGTTAGGGGTATAATAGAGATTTCTCATAGCTTGCTAGAAAATTAATGGAAAATATGACGGAAGCATCTATTGGAAATACGGCTGAAACTCATGGAACTAATTGTAAAATTGGGAACCGAAGAGAGTGATGATTTGATTCAGGCTCAAAACTCATGGTAGTGACCTGTTAATTCCCAACAAAATAAATTAATGAGTTAACACCGTATAACTTAGAGAGTACCTGAAAATTACGTGCAAGAAAACCCACCAACGGCTTATCCTTTTCATCCTTGCTGATTTTGAAAAGGGCAGCCAATACTTGAAGCCTATTCAATGCTATATATAACAGTGCACAATCCTTAGGATCTTTGTTCTTCAGATATTGTAATCTTGCCAGTTTCTCCATCTACAGTGGAAAAACATGTGTTAAAACTTTTTAAAGAGTAAAGACACATATTAGAACTTGGCTCGCTACATTGTCTACAGAGATAGGTGTCACTAAAATTGTTCATAAAGACTTGTGGCTAAAAGAGAGGGGAGGACAGAACTATATATTTAACAATTAAAGATCATAAATAAAAAGATAAACATATTTTCTGTCATATTGGTTTAAGGAAAAAAAGAAAAAAGATACGACATATCCATGCAGGATGGTAAGAGAACAATGAACAATGTAGACATCAGCTTATAGCTTACGTGAAATAAACTTCTCTCCTTAAAATAACTGAACAGATAGAATCAGAAATTGTCAGCCAGGTTAAAAAGCATATTCGTGTGAATTCAGTTATCTTGTGCTGCATACATCCCGGTACTGATTGATAACAGAAACTGTTTCACATACTTGCTCAGAAAACCAAACTAGTCTGCAAGAAGGATGTAAGAGTCCTATGACAATATATATCCATCTGATTACACAACTCAGTTTAATTCAACTCGTTCACACTACTTTCCAAGAGTAAAGCATAGAAGGTTCTACTTCTATCAGCTGAGTTAACAATGAAGGTGGGGTTAACTAGTGTCTTTGGTGTCAAAAATATCATAGACATTATGCACAAAATAACATTCAGGTAAAAAGGAAGAATCCTTTTCTGTTATTTTATTCAATGATCAAGAAATTTTCCCAATATAGTGTATGGAGCAAGAAGAATGATAACAATAGCTCAAATATTACCCGCGCACGCAGTTGTGTTGTATTAGTAAACCAAAATCCAACTCCCATAGCCCGCATTTCTTGCCAAGACGGTTCATTAGGTAAAACAGCAGCAAATAAATTTTCCTGACAATCAGAGTGGTAGGCCCATACAATCAACCTGGAGTCAACAACCAACTCATTTATTGATGCTGATCTACCAAACCTTCGGGAAAAATGTAACTGCTGAAACCTCAATGCCACCCAAAACCTGAAAGGGGAAAAAGAGAAGGAGATCAATATAAAAACCAAAAAAAGAGTACAATTCCATAAATAAAAATTGAACACAAAGCTGGTGTTACTTTAAGAAAGACAAATATAAAAAATAAAGTCAGCAATCAACCACACATTCTACATGCATAAAATTTAGAGCAAAGAAAGATACTTCAATACTTCACTATTAGATGATATTATCTAATAGAGGCACCTCAGTGTAAAAAATCGTAATTAAATATTAGTACCCTAATTCAAATAAAACATTTAATTCACGTCTCTAAATGTCAACTGTTAAAGGACTTCTATATTTTACAGAACCCTCTTTTCTTTTCTTTTTTCTCATAAACGACTCCAAGTTGATGGATTTGTAAAATCCCTCACATGCCTCGTAAAATGTACAAAAGTCAATGGGCATTGCACTACCCACCATGTTAGAGTGGCACATCATGGTTTTTGAGGTTCAAAATTCATGGAACAACAACAACAAATTAGAAATTTCACATGTAAGTTAATAATCGCTACATATTTTTAATTTTTTTAGAACGCATCTCTTAGTTTTACTTTTAGGCTTTGTAGCTACGTGAGATTGTGAATGCATTCTCTTCAATAGTCAATGATTATTTATAAATGGGTTTTACATTTCTCGAAAATTGTCATTTTAAAAATACAGACTCTGTGAAAAAGATCTAGTGAAAACATAAAAGCTTATGGTAAGTAAATCTTGCAAAAAGGGTATCAGAAAAGATTGTGTAAAACACCATGTAAACAAAGCAATTCATCTGATTCAGATTCAGAATTACCTTCGCCCAGGTTCATCAAGACTTTCGTAGGTAGAAATGTGTGGAATACTAACTTCACCAAGAAGATCTATAATTGCAAGAATTTGCGTCTTCTCTGTGTTGGTTAAAGCTGCTAATTGATACAAGTTCTCAAGAGGCTCACCAAACCCACTAAGTTCAGATTTTGTGGAAGAGGAAGGGAACATGTCATTGGAAGCAATGGGCTCAGAATTCATGCTGCTCTGAAACTGTGACGATGTTCCGGTCAAATCTCCACCCCATTGAAATCCTTTATCAGTTGAATTTTTCATGAGAATTCCATCAAAATAATTTGACAAAAGGATTTGTGGGATAATGTGGTTAGACTTGGCAGAGATATTGTCCATCTTAGAAGCAGAACTAGAAGTAAGACACTCAACAAGATGCCTCACAGCCGCATGTGCACGTTTCCAATTGCCTAAATGTATAAGAGATAACATGCTTAAATTAACACATTGAAAGAAAAGTTCTACAACAGGAGAGTCCTATGCTAGAGAAGCAATATTTGGTCTACAAATTCCAAAACTAATTTGACAAGGGAACTGATAGTTAGCACCAGGGAAAAACAATAGAAAAGGGAGTACATGCACACACACACACAGAGGTATATGCACTATTATGCAGAATAAAAAATGTAAATTAAAAAGCTGAAGCTCCCACGAAGCATAATGCACCCATTCCTTACAACAAAACTGCTTCTAAATAGCTTCAATCTAAGAAAATCAGATGATACTTATAATTTAATGGCAGATTGTTCCAAATTCTACAGCTTCAGCAAACTACCATGTATTGCAAGCAACAATTGATTAATTGTCACGTCCAACATGAATAAGGACTGTCCATTTACATCATGCAATTGAAAAAGGGTATGAACACAGATAAATTATAAGGGAATGAAAGATTAGAAAAGAGGAGGGCAAGTCAGTCTAAGTTCTTTCAGGACAGAGACATTAATTTGAAGGAGATTCACAAACCCACATCTGTGAAACCCTTCATTCATGTTACAAGATGAAAATAATTTAGCATGTTTAATTTTTTGTTTTGATAAAAAAAAAATATTTATTTGATATAAAAAAAAAATTATTTAGGGGTTCCATCATATCCATGCTAACAACATCCAACAAAGGCTAGCCAAACACTGGCAGAAACTTTCTTTTGCTTGTGACATAGTAAGTAGCTGTAAGGTGGTAGGGTGACATAGAAAGCTAACTTCAGTTTAGAATAAACCAGTCACTAGGTTCTCCTATAACGAAGGATCAAATAAGATCTATGAAAAGTACTTAAGATATTTGGAAAAGAAGCAAAGAAACGGTTAGAATATTTTTACCACATGACAGACATAAGTTCCCAAATGCAGCCAACAAGTCTGTAGATCGATTTAATATTCTTGCCTTTGCAAATCTCACCAACAAAAATTCCCAGCATTAAAAATAAGCAACGTTCTATGCACAAGTATAATATGACCAGTAATAATACCACTTCCATAACAAGATTCTTGAAATATCGTCTCCATCTTGTTCGTCTTTGCACCCAATTTATAACAACTATTTTATAGCTGAGTCAAATTTATAACTTCTTAAGCTTGACTTGGGGGGGGTTGTCAAATTTCTAAATTTCCTAAGCTTGACAATGTTATAGCACTTAAATCAGAGTTTCAAACAAGTAATTACTAAATCGTAATACCTGAATATATATTCATAAGTAGCACTTCAGGGTGATAGCTAGGCACACATCCGCTAAACCTCTCCACTACTTCTAGCAGGCTCCATAAACCAAGCTTGAAACCTGAATCGCATTTTGATTGAGCCCTCGCTACAAACAAACTGCTGGACAGGTAATCACTTGTATTCATCTTTACCTGCAGCCCAGACTTGCATTCACCATTACCATCTTCAATCGATGTTTCTCTGAAAATGCCAATGTCGCAGTCAGTGAAAACTGCAGGAAGAATGTCCTCATTTGTTCCACCATCACAATAAAGGCAAATATCCTTGGTATAATTCAGATGGAACTTAGCCTTATGTTTTTCACATACATGGAACAACCACTGACTAGATACACTGAAGTAATTATCATGAATAACCACAGCTGCAGCTCTGGGTCCCCAAAGGAAGTCATGAATGGGACAGAAAGTATGAGCAAATGCAATGCAAACCCATATGTCCATTTTCAAAGATTTTTCAAAGTTCAACAAAGTCTGACCACCACAACGTCTTGGTGCATATACTTGCAACTCATTCTGCATGCAAATTCCAAGTAATAACTGACCATTGCCTAAAGCTAACCAATTTAAGGCAACAACATCTTTGTCAAGGAACAATGTATCTTCTAACATAAAAGTCCCCGCACCTTTAAGGTGTACAGAATGCCATATATGAATGGTGCTGACAGTATTTGAATGATGTTCCACACACACGGTTGCAATCTTCTGACCATAATCGGCCAAGCATATAGCATTAATGGGGCCTTGATGTGCAATGAACATACCCACAAGCTCCCATGGCACGTGAGGAGTTGAGGGTTTACCAGGGATACTTCTCCACAGTTTCAAACTACCATCAAAGCAGCCAGTGGCCATGATATATGCAGGATAACTACCGAACAGATCATTGCTTGAAGCCAGCTTTTGTTGTTTAAGAGTCAGACTAGCTGGACAGACCACAGCAAAACTTGTAACCTGATCATTGGAGTGAGGATCTGGTAGATACGATGAGCAAGGAGTAACACCAAGACAATATCTTTTGCTAGCAAAAGTGCCTTCAAATTTCCACGTGCTGCCTGCTGCATTATCGGTAGTGTCAAAATTACATTCACAGCAGCGTTCTGATAAATCATAAGAATGCAAGGTCACTTCCCATGATAAAGCCTGGAACCCCTTCATCCATATCCCCAAAAGCATAAATTTATTATACTTGAAGGTTTTATTACAAGTGGAAGACAAAGGAATTGAAAAGATATTTGTGGGGCCGTCCTCATATGGACCACAACCAGTGAAAGGTATAGTGAATAAGTAGTGACATTCTGTATTTTCTTCTTCATTTTGGCAAAGTCTAACTATGAAGCAATCAATCCCTCCAACATGTCCCATAAAAAGAACCAGTTCCTCATTCAATACTGAAGGTGCCCACCTTAAGCATGTGTATTTGGAACATGAATCTTGAGTTGCAAATTTTCCAAAACGTTTCCATGTTGGAATCGGCAATGGACGACCCACAATGTAGTTGGAAATGGTGGAGAGTGACCAAAAAAGAAGCAATCCATTAGAATCCAAAGAAACAGCCAGTTCAACTTCACAGCTATAAGGATGCACAGCAACTTGTAAGATTTTTCCAGCATGACCACCTAAATTCAAAACTCCAGCGGCAGAACATGATAAATAGTTATCTGTCCTGGCTTTATTAAGTGATGAAACCTCTATATTATTTGATTTTTGAGTATATAACAATGACCAAACTAAAGAATCAGAAGGCAATAAGTGAATCAAAGAACACATAATTGGTGGACCAGACAAGTGGTTCCTCGAGATAACAAACTTATTAAGAAGTAATCTGTCTTTAAAATTTGAAAAACTAGTCCCATGAAGGTCTCCCACTTCGAGGCCCTGCAGTTCTAGTCTCTTCCATAACGTAACTCGGGGGAACCGCATTGGGGCTATGTCATCAAGACAGTGTATAGCCCAAAGATGTACCAACTTTCCCGGACCAAACCCGACTAACCACTCACATCTGCCTGCCTTTTCACGCTCAGACCCTTCTGTCGAGAAAACTTGGTTAACTCCATCACCAGTTCTCAGAAGGCCCCCAATTTCTGTGGCCCACAACACATATAAATCCATGCCCAGAGTTCCATTTAAGGCCTGGTTAACCTCAATCACAGCAACCACACAGAAAGAACGCCTCGTGGTTTCGTGACTGTTGATGATGTCCTTGCCCATTTTTCTGACCTTTCCACTATCAACCTCACACCACAACCTTACTGTTCCATCTAAGCAGCATGTTAGCAGAACATCTCTTGGTGAATGTTTCGCATCTCTGATCAATTGTCTTCCTGTTGACGGCCTCCATTGAATCATTGACACGGGCATAGGATGCCGTAGCTCAGATTTCACATAATCAGATTTTCCACTACTACGAAATACCAACACGCATTTGCTGGTCGCATCAGCCATTGATCCTTCAATCTGCAGCTCACTAGGATAAGCTGCAGTGGCCAAAGGTCCCTCGATGGACCATGCCGCGGAAACAAGAGTCTGAGGACGCTCTGCTTTAAGCTTCCAAGCTATTTCCCATGACCTGTTGTTGTTTCTCCATAAAACTACCTCGATCCCACCGGCAATAATCCCATCCCCACAGCCCGTCCATTTGATTGCCTCCACCTTTGTGGATTGTACAAGCACTGCATTCTGGCTCCAACAAAAAGAACCTGAATTAAGATTTCCAGATCAAAAAACATGTATATTACAGCGAATCCAAAATGAGATTTATCAGATTCTCATATTTTAGAAACTAAAAGCACAATCAATACAACAATGCTGGTCATTTTCGCTGACTGTACTCCAACAACGTTAGCTTTAAACTTTCACTTTTCTTGCTCAATTCCCTCGGCAACCAAACAGAAAATAACCATGAACGTACCTTCGAACCTCGCAGAGTCATGCTCGAACAGCCAGACGCAATTCTCCGCGGCGGCGGCGAGCTGGCCAGTGGAGGGCGTCGCCGGGGACCAAGAGACAGCGGCGAGAGCCGACGCGGACGGTTCGAACACCTGGCGGAAGACGGGGCCGATTAGGGTTTCTTCGGGGGAGAGAGGGGAGGGGAAATGGGAGATGACAAGTAGAGAGGAGGCCGCGTAGGCCACCCATGAGTAGCCTGAGAAGTCGGGGACGAAGTCGATGGTGGATCCGGGTGGTGAGGAACGGGTCGGGGCAGGAGGTATCGGGTCCGATGGGACGAGAGGGAGTGGGAGGTGCTCTGTCGGATCCATGGTGGGGATTGGATTTGGGTCTGGCATTGGTTCGGGTCTTGATCAGGAACAGAAGAAAATGGGGGGATGAAGAGGAGCAGTTTTATATGTACAAGTAGAGAGGGAAACGTCGTCGTTTTTCTTTCCGTAGCCGTTTACGTTCGGCAACGACTACTGAGGTTTAAGTAGATGGGGGCATAAGGCTAGTCTTTTATTCTGCCAAGGCGAGCACCGTCGCTGGAATTAAAATTCATTTCTTCAAAAAGTCGTTACTTTTTGCTTATTTGTTTAAGTAATTTTTTTTATTAAAAAAAATTTAATTTAATTTGTATATGTATATGTATATGTATAGGCTTGCCAAAAACATACGTCTATACTTTTTTTTTTAAAGAAGAAGTTATAACTTATAAGTACTTTCATTGATCAATCAAAAATTCATATAGAAATTTCTTTCGTCTAAGCTTGATGTATAACGTGTTTAATAACTGCCTGAGTTAAGTCCTGTCTTGCAAACTTTGAGACTTTGTTAATATGATGGATCCGTCAACTAGATAACAAACTTATAACCATACAAGTATTATTCACAAATTGTTCGAATTTACTCAAGTTACGATTTGGGTAGTTCACTACATATACCACTTGGAGAGCATTTTCCTTTTAGGATAATATGTTATAGACCCAAGTCTTAGTTAAAAGCAGTAGCCTGAAACGCTGCAAGCACCTCTGCTATAACTGGTTCTAAATTATCCATTTTAGTCAAGTTCTTAATTACAATCACATGTTCTTCATAATCTCGCACCACTATTTCGATGCCCATTCGCCCATCAACGGAGTCCAGTATTTCAATGTCTATATTTTTAAAGGGTTAAATACATTTTACCCTTTCAAAGTATATACACTTTTGTAATTTGACCACCGAATTTTAAAAAGTGACAATGTACCCCCTCAAAGTTTCAAAAATTCTCAATATCGCAATTCCGTCACTTTTTTTCGTCATCTTTGACGGATTTAGATCACGTGCGTGGCATATGGGGGTGAAAATGACTAAAATGCTCTTGATCAATTTTTTTTTTTTTTTTTTAAAAAAAAACAATTTTGGAGTGGACATAGCCATTCCATTGGCCATTTGGGAGTGACTGGCCATCTATTTGGACCCTTGGGGGTGGCCAAACCACCCCCTTGGCCAAATCGGGGTAGCCAAGCCACCCAAAATCCTTGGGGGTGGTTTCGGCCACCCCCATTCCGGCAGATGGGGTGGTTTCGGCCACCTCCATTCTGGCTAGATGGGATGGTTCGGCCACTCCCTTGGCCAAATCGGGGTGGCGAGCCACCCCAAACCCTTTGGGGTAGTTTCGACCACCCCCATTTGGGTCCTTGGGGGTGGCTGAACCACCCCCACGGGCCATGGGGGTGGCTTGCCACCACCATTTCGGCCCGAACCACCCCAAGGGCCAAAATGGGGGTGGCTGGCCACCCCCAAATGGCCAATAGCCACCCAATTTTTTTTTTCCTAATTTACTATTTTTTTAAAAAAATATATATTGAAAAAAGACCAAAATGTCTTTAATTCCGTCAATGAAGATGGCTGAGAGTGACGGAGTGGCAACATTGAAATTTTTTAGAACTTTGAAGGAGTATTTTGTCACTTTTTAAACTTCGGTGGCCGAATTACAAAAGTGGGTATACTTTAGGGGGATAAACTGTAGTTAACCCATTTTTAAACGAAAGGAAAGGTCACTTTGGGCTTAGCTGGAACGGAGCGTTTTGTGAGAGAAGAAGGAATGCGTTTTGATATTGTAAGATGCACCGTTTAATATGTATGCTGTTAGTAGTAGTTATGGATCTGTTGGGCCAAGTTGGCCAGCTGTAATAGTCTGTTAGATGGCTTTATAAGCCCAATCGAAGATCGATTGGGCTTTAGAAAATCAGAATCAACATTTTGTATCTTTCAATTCTTGGAGCCTAAGCTGAGCTCGAATGAGCCTATATTTTTACATTCAGTTCTTCAATACAAATGAGATAGCAAATATGTTTTAAGATATATATCACCGATTTGCTATCACTAGATTTGAGTTAAATTTCAAACTTACATATTTAAAAGAATGAGATATACGTAGGGTTAAACTACAAGCCTAGAAGGTTACCGTTATGGCGTTACTCATAAAAAGTTGTATCTTGTATCATAGTTGATGAATAATAAAGCACATGCATGCATGGATGGTTGATGTAATGATCATATGACTGAATAAGAGAAACTGCTTAGTATATTTCTATGACATGATTTCCATGGCCGCTTTTATTATGTTGTCAACCGTTACTCCCTAGCTTCTAACATGTGTACTCACTAGCTACTCACAGTCACAGATTTTTTTTTTTTTACTCATGCATACACAAAAATGAAAAAAACAATTGGGTTAGCATCTAGAAGTATAAGCAGCGGTCTCATTCGCCGTCTTTGTCTTCATTGACTTCCCCTCCTCGTAACTTTGACTGGAAAATGGAGCACCAGGGTATTCTAGTATTCTACCGTGCCTACTGCCTTGCAAATTTGAAACTACATGAATATTGTAATAATCCAATCAAGAACTCTGGAAAAAGGCTACCAAATATAGTTAGGCACGCGCACGCAAAGGCGGCATTCAGTCTCTTCAGCCAGTTACGTACAGGAAATTATATTGCAAGTTAAATCTTATCTTCAAACACTTATTTCTGTCTTCTTGTAGTGAGGTCCCATAATCTATAGACTAATTATAAGAAGCGTATACATATATACAATTAAAAATGAAAATATTGCTTTGAAGCTTATGAGTTGCTTAATTCATGTTAATTAAAAACTAACTAAAAATAATGTGCAAGTGATTGAGCAGAATTTTTTTTACTGATAGTTGTAAGTATACAACAGATTATTAATCATCACAAATTAAATGAAAATCGTACGTAGAGCCTGACAAGAACATAATTAATGCAATTCTGTAAGTTATATGCAAGTAAACCGAAAATATATGTGTTTGTTTCCTACGCCTTTATCGATCCTAAAGATGATCTAATAATACATCCAATCACATTCTACAGGGTATTCAAGAGGATCATATGCCATGGTTTCATCATCCAAGGTGAAACTGTCACGATCAATAAGGACTTTGTCTGTGTCATTGATGGGAGAGACAAGACGATCAATATTCATAAGAATGCCCAAAAGCTCATCTCTTTTTTTCTGGGAGTCCGAAACTTGAGCTCTGATGGAATCCAATTGCCCTTTGAGGTCCTGAACCATCTTCTGCAAATGGAAAATGGATCCAACACTGCCATAAACAGGGTCTCTGAGCCTTGCTGTTGCTTCATACACTATTGCTTTTACAGCATCCTCCCTCCTTGTCTCATCCACCACCTAAGACCAAAACAATTACACACCCAAATCTTAGTCCTTCTAGAAATTATGGCACTGATCTGCAACAACGTACGTACAAACAAGAAAGAAAGGATTTTGTCACCTGTATCATTTTAGCAACATTGCTGGCACCGAAAACTCTATGCACGCCAGCAAACTTCTCCACGTCATCACCTGGAAAGTATGGCGCAAGCAAGCAATTACTGTCACATTTTCGGCGGAGCATCCTGCAAGCGGCACACGGTTGAAGGGCCCTGCTGCCGACTGCCACCACTTGGAAACCCATTATATTTTTTTGGAGAGCGTGGAGAGGTTTTGTAAGCAGTTATATAAACAGGATGAGATGTTGCCGGGAGGATGATAGGAACGGCTAGTTTTGTTGGGGTGCTAAAATTTCAAAAGTCAGGCGCAAGGAAGACGGGGGGGCGGCGGCCGCTTGAGGACAGGTTTTAGTCTTTTAGACGATCAATTTGTTGAAATTTGTGACTTACCAAAAATTAAAAAAAAAAAATTGTTGAAATTTGTGATACCTTGCTGTTGGGACAGTGGACCTAACTGTAGTGGGCCAAGCAGACACTCATGGACACATCACTTGGTCCCTATCCCAACCAAGAAATTTCCCACTTTGTGGCATCCAAATTCTACTTTAATTGCTGTCTAATTTGAAAAGGGGGTGCCATCTAGTTTGGACTTGGGAAGTACTTTTGTTTCTTTTAAGAGCATTTTTGTAATATTATTTTGATCAACCAGAAAGTTAAAATGGGACAAAAATGAGTTGCATCCGACTCATCAAATTAAAAAAAAATGCTAAATTAATATTGTTTACTTACCAAATATTTAAAAAAGTATTAAAAAATCTCTAACATTTTATCTTCTCTCAAATAAAGAAGAAAACAAAGAAAATTTAAAAAAATAATATTTAAATGAAATAATGAAAATAAATAATAAAAATAAAGAGCCGGATATAAGTGTTTTAAAAAAAATAAATAGATAAAACAGGAGAAATATATATATATATATATATTTTTAAAAAAAAACTAAAATAGAGAATAAATTTACCAACCAGATGTAAATGGGTGGACAGATGTAAAGCATTTTTATTTTAAAAAGGGAGACGAGTATTTCCGTAATGCAACCGTGTGGGTGTGATGCTATTGCATTTCAATCCTTGAGATAAGCTGGTCAAACTTGTTTTCGGAAATTTTCTCGTCCTTCCATTTCTTGATGTAGAAAAATCTGACCTGTTTTGGTTTCAACTCCCACGTGTTTTTTACACTTAAGTTATCACTTCTACCGAAATCTTGGACTGCAGGCTGTCCATGAAATTTCCTTCGGATTGGAATTTTTTTCTCATTTGAGGTGAAAAGTAATATGAAAACTTGTCAAGACGAGTCTCAACTTACAACTTTGGATGACAGCTAATGTTAATCTACACACTTATTTATCATATTTATTTTATATAATTGAATGACATGTTTTAAGTAATTTTTCATATTAATTTTTTTTTTTCTATAAAAAAATAAATCACTTAAAACACCAAGTAACAGTCGATGTGAAATGAGTTGGTTTAAGAACTCAATTAAAATAAATAAAAATATATATCTAGACCAGGCCCTCAATGTCGGTGTTGTTTCTGCCACTCTTACCTCTTAAGTCTTAACCATTCCTTGATTCACATGTTCTGGATGTTCCTTTAGCTTGCTTGTTTGACACAAAGTCTTGCTTAATGTAGTATTTGGCAAACCTAGTCTATGAATGTGTAAATTGCTTGCATGGCTTGGCTCCAAAAGAATAATAATAATAATTAAAAAAAAAGGAAAAAAAAAGAAAAGAGATGTGTAGCAAACAGAATATTGTTTGTTTTCAAAGAGAATGAAAATAATTAGAGAAACAAAAAACAGCATGACAAAAGTGCAAATCCCAACGATATTCAGTAGCATATGAGCTTTTCATCCAGTGAACAAATTTGATATTTAATAAGATTTTTTTTTTGAACCAAATGAGAAAATACAAGAGCTTAAAAAAGTGGAAATTAGATATTAAGGAACAAGAAAGCTCTAGCAATTGTACGTAAGACCTTGATCTTTACATAATCTAACACAACAAAAACAGGAGTCAGTTGTGAGGAAAGGAGAGCAGAGAGGGAATCTTATTCTTAATCAAGTCTTGAAACGAAATCCAGACCTCCTTTTAGTTCCCTCCTTCTTTGTCCTATGGGAGTTGGAATCAAGAAGATTTTCAAGGGATTTTCCCTTTCTGTTCCTATCCCTTCCGACTTCTTTCAAAAGCTTTGCTAGCCTTTTCTTCTCATCTTCAACCTCTGGATTTGCTGTTCCAAGCTTTTCTTCTCTCACCTTAAGAATGTACTCCAATATCTCAATTGCATCTTCCGCCCTGTAATAAATATCAAAATTCTGTAACATAGCAGCTCCAAATCAGAGGGCACTGAACTTTTAACAAAATTTGGATTTTATATAAACACAATTCAAAACGGATATAAACCTGTCTATATCATAATATACGGTAAGGGAGAGGAACCCCTTAAAAAGCGAAACACAAAAACTTAAAAGACACAGCAAATAAAAGATTGAGATAAGCTTGAAATGATTATGAAAGAATGCCCACCTCCCCATTGCATCATAAGTTGCTGCAAGATTGCTATTAACTCCAATTGTATCCATGTGAAACGAGCCGCATTCCTGCTCCAGTATCTCCCTTGCTTCTTCAAACAATCTGGTGGCCTCATCTAACTTGTAAAGCTGCAGACAAGCCAATCCCATCTGATTCAGCACAATTCCAAAGAAGGCTGATTTCTTCTCCCCACTGGAATGAAGCTTTGCTCTAGCACTCTCAAAAGAGTTCCGAGCTTCCCCATACCTCCCAATCATGTAGAACATCACACCCATCTGTGCTTCTATTCCTGCAATTGTGCCATTCTGACCAGGTGTATCCTCCAATAACTGTACTGCCTTCTGCAAGAGCCTCAATGCCTCCTCTGGCTCATTTATAGCTTCATAGATGGTTGAGATTTCAGTTAACCCACATGCAATTTCCTCATGTGTGGCTCCAGGCACAGGTTTTGCAAATATCCTCAAAGCATTCTCACAGTATGATTTGGACTCTCTTAACTTGCCTGTCTTGTAGTAGAGATCAGCAAGGCGAATATAGACTGATGCTACAGAAGGGTGATTGTCACCTTTGGTCGATTTGAAGACGGTAAGTGCTTTCTGGTAGGAAAAAATAGCTTCATCGAAACGGCAGAGAGACAAGTAAATGTTACCGATGCTAACATCAATGGCTGCAATCTCATTATCTTGCCCGTTGGCAATCATTGACATGCTAGCAAGGACAAGGTGCTCGAGTGCAGATTCATAATCTTCCTTTGCCTCACAGATGAGAGCCATAAGACGCCGATCAGCTGCTTCTTCAAGGGATGCTGGTGCACTATGCTCCCTATGAATTTCAAGAGTCCTCTTACAGAAGCTTTCTGCCTCATCGAATTGCATTGCTTGAACATGGGCCTCAGCTAAGTACCTGGCTTTTCCAAGTCAATTGACAGGCGATAGTTATAATGCTAGGGGGTTTTCAGCATCTTGTCTCAATTACTTTTGTTTTACGACAAACAAATATAAATCAAAGGTAACCACATGACATGCTCCAAATGTACACAACACTTAAGTATAAAGAAAAACAATTACTAGAAATCAATTAATAGATATGTTATTATGTTACGATGACAAAAGCACAATCTTAACCATGTGTATATAAGCTCTTAGACACCCTTCCATGTGAATGATCAAAATAACTATTCTTTAAAGTCCTTCCTCATTGTTTAAACTAATTCTCTTCAGAATGCTACAAGCATCTTACAACTAGTGTAAAGTTTCTGATTTTGGAAGATGATGATAGTTGAATGCTTCAAGGCGTGTTACAGGATTGCTTTCTTTAAGACGATATTTGCCCATACAAATTCTGTTCACTTGGTGCGCACAAGGTTATTGCAAAATTTTGTTTCCGGGATACAATGAAACAAAAAATAAATTTGGTATGGACAAACAAAGTCAAACCAATATGCCCTTCGACTTCACTATGCAACTAAGATAGTAGAATTTTGTTTATACAAAAAAGAAAAGAAAAGAAAGAAAGAATGAATCTAATGACGGGTATTATAAACACTACTATAGAAATAGAAGGTTGAAAATCTTTGAGAGAGAGAGAAGAAGAGAAACGACCTTTTCAAATAGCCATGGTGACTGAAGCTTAATGCTTGTTTATTAACCAACATTTTAATTTCAAATTTAACTGTAAATTAACCATCATTCATGGTCACTTAATTTTGATCGTCAATTTTACTGATCACTAACGGTCATTTCATCCTTGGCCGTTAAATCACACTTATCATTAAAGGTTAATTATTTTTATTTGTTATTAATGCATATATTTTAGCATTGCTTCATAGCAATAGCTAAGTATTAGTTGATATTAATAACTATTTTTTTTCCAAACTCGGGATGGCTCACGGCATCTCCTGTACTGGTTTTTCTTTTAATTTTTTATTAGAGGGATTTAATAGAAAACAATCATTTCTCTTTAATAGTATTTTCACACCTATCTCTGTTAAAAAAAAAACCTTTAACAGAAATCTCGAATTAGAATGTGTATAAACTCAAGTCTTAAATTTATTAAAATAAAAACTAAGATATTAAAACAAAATGATGAAAAGCTCAGAGGATGGCCAATTTTTCTAGTAATTATTTGAATAATAATACTATTCAATAATTTCAAGTAATTTTATCGTTCACATGACACATAACATTCACATTTTTTTTTTTTAAAAAAAAAAGAGTTAAAAATATACTACATAGAATATTGGGTAACATTTCTCTAATTATTAATTACCACTACAAGTTAAATTAACTGATGAAAGTGGACAGCATGTTTTGTCTTCAGCCCAAATCCCAATGCAATGGCCAACCCTACCCAATTATTACGCAGTAAAAAAGTAGACCCACTTACCCAGTAGTCAGTGCCACCTTAAACATTTTCCCCTATTTTTTTCACCAAAAGCGCAAGGTAGTATCCCAAAGCATCACAAGCTAAAGTGAGCCGCTAGTATGACATACTTTTTCTTTTTCTAAGCAGTAACTTTTTCTTTTTCCTGGTACGAAACTTACCTGCAAGTCTCTGCAACTCTCGGATCTGACCCACCCAGATCTGCTATCTGGATCTTCAAGGCGGACCCGTAACATGAAATGGACTTGTCCAACCTCCCCAGCACCGAATACGTATCCCCGAGCTGCATGTACCCGGAAAACTTCGCAAGTGCATGATCGGAGCCGTTCATAGGATCCGGAACCTCAATGGACCGCTCCAGAACCGGAACTGCCTCCTCAAACCGCCGCAAGCTACAGTAAATCGAAGCCACTACTTGGAGGCTCACAACAAGCCCCAGACCAGGACTCGAACACTTCTCAAACGACTTGGAGGCCCGGAGCGCATAGTCCAACGCCTTATTCGGGTTCTCACCCGAAGCCATCGTGTCCCGGGCGACCTTCAACAGAAATGGACCCAAATCCGGGTTCTCCAGCGAGGACTCGTTAGTGGGAACCTTTTCCGGGGCCTTCTTTCCGAACGGGGCTCGTGAATTGGAGGGGGATGGGGTTTTGTTGGCATTGCCACCGTAGGAGTACTCGACACTCCGGGTCGGGGCTTCGGGTATGAACACGGGTAATGGCGGTGTCTTAGGTGGGTTTTGCACGGAAACAATTCCCGGCATCGCTGCAAACTCAAATTCAATACCCACAAGTCAATTTCTACGGTTAGCGTCACAAATTTGAAAAGGAAAAGCTAAAAGGTGATGAATATGGTCAGTTGGTCACCCACCACAAAATGAGTGTAGGAATAAATGTGGGTGAACAAGAAAGTGCGAGTGGGATGTTAGTAAAGGAATAGATTAATGGTGGTGGAGTGTTGCTTGGAAGAGACTCCTAATAATGAAGGAGTTTGGGTACTTTAGTTTGATGACGAGCTTTAGAATGAAAAAGGGAAGGAAGAGAGACACAAAATCCATGTCTCTTTAATCATGGGCATTCATGGGGCACCCTGTGTGTTGTTGCAGCTGGACTTTTGGAGTGGGAGGACGGAGGAGCCTCATCTTCACTCTTCCTTCTCTTTTCAATCTTTTCGTTTCTGTAATGCTCCTTTTCTTCCACGCTCATGTTTCTCCCCAGCCAAACGGATGGGACTGGGAGTGTTTTTTTTTTTTTTTTTCCTCCCTAAATATTGACCCACAGTATGTGTTAGAAATCTCGGTTATGCCATTTCCGGGGTTTTGAGGAAGGACACAAATTAAAAAAAAAAAAAATTGAAAAACAAACTAAAAAAATTTAACATCGAGTTTTATTGGTATGTCATTCCAGTTGAATGACAGCTAGTCATTAAATAACATTATTAATTATGTTTTGTTTTGTATTTTTTTAAAAACTTGTCGGTTGCTGTTTAAATTGAATTTGAATTTATTTCTAAATGGTTAAAGGCAGGGCAAAAGGTGAAAAAGAAAAACAATAAAATTTAGCCCTGAATCATTTACGACCTATCTTGCAGTGGAAGTTTTGTGTTTGTGAGAGAGAGAGAGAGAGAGCATTGCCAAAGCTTTACGCCAACAGAAAAAAAAGCTCGTCATCAGCTTTTTATTATACCCCAACGCATAACTCAGGAATCAGCATCACAGAAAGGAGGCAGGAATTTCTTTCCAGTGGCCAAGTTGGCCCTGCAGGTTAATGGTTATTAGCGTTAAACACATTCACGGAAACAAATATCTGGCCCGGCCCGGCCCGCAAAAGAAAGACACAGCACTCAGGAAGATTTCATTTCACTACAGTTTACAGAAATGTTTTCTGATATTTTTTTTTTTTCAAAAAAAAAGAGAGAAAGTTGATGGTTAGTAATTATACCCTGATCATAAGAAAATAATTTGTAACCAACCCTTAAGAAAGCTACCCTCCATAAATATTGCAAGAATGCACAAAATGTTGGTTATTATTACGTACATAAATCATTTTCACCGATAACCATGCAGTAACTCAGTAATTTTGGAAAAGAGAAAAAGTTACACAAAATTCTTAAATTTACACACCGATAAATTTTAGATCCAATAAAATTATTATTGGCATCTCATTGATTAAGCATTTGAAAGTATAAATTCGAGAATTTGTGTAGCATTTTTTGTAAAATAAAAAATAAATACATATCCTGAGTTTTGATGGGTTTAGATAGTTCATAGATAGTTCATAGATAGTTCATAGATGGGACATATGCTAATCCACTCTCTACGTTCTAACTTCAAATTACTTTACAAAAATCACTCCTCCTGTCAATTTTCAGTCCAAGTTACTACCAATTATATACTTTTTAAAGGCTTTTTTTTTTTTAAATTTTAATTTTATTATTCTTTTAGGACATAATTGTAATTTCACGAAAAATATGATTATGACGTGTCCATTTTAACATTTTGCTGTCAAGGAAGGAATTTGAACTAAAAAGTTGATAGAGGAAGTAATTTTTAAAGTGATGACAACTTAAGGATAATTCTTTTTTTTTTTTTTGAAAATTTAAAGATTAATTTTAAGAGTAATGCTACATGTCTTACTCTATTCTCTAATTCCATCTAACTTTACAAATGTGGACAAAGATAAGCTCTACAAAAGTAAAAGCAAACTCTTTAAAAAAAAAAACCCATATACAAAATTAGAAGGAGTTGAACAAAGAAGTTGGACATATAATATTATTCTAATTTTAAACTAGTAATATATATTATTTAGTAAACTGTTATACAATTGACTGACTGAAATAATCTTATAATGACCATCTAGGATTGTGGTTCATTAGTCCAAGAAATTTTTTTAAATGGTTAGATACACACTAGGGTATGATAGTGATATACTAATCTACTAAATTACATTACTCATTTTAAACATCAAAGTTGTTACTAACATTTTTTTTTTAATTTTCTTAAAAAAAAAAGGTGCTTGAAATCAAGTTATTGTTAATTTAAATTTATAAGAATTTATATGAAATCAAGAACTTTTTTATGGTTTGTAAAAAGAAAAGATCGAAAAAAAAATAATCTAACTTGCGTCATTTTCCACAGCCCATTAATTAATTATGATTTTCTCTAGGAAAAAAAAAATTATGATTTTCTCTTCGGATGCTGCTGGCACTCGCAATTGGTGTCTTAAAAATAAGCGTTTGGTGGATCAATGTTTTAAAGACATTTAAAATTGTGTGCACACGATCTTTTCTTATCAATAGAAATGCTAGAATGTTGTATATCTCTCATCAATTTTAATCCATTTTTCTTTACAAATTAATCATTAAAATTTGTAAGATCCACATAAAGATAAAGATAGATAGAGACATGTCATTTCTCTTTTGTCAAACTCTCTTTTATCCTAAGATTCTATTTTAATTTATAGTTACACCTGGAAGCTTCCATTTCCAAGGGAAAGGAAAGCAACATGACCATAAATTAAAACATTCATATCTTGAATTTATTTTTTATTTTTTTTTTTTAAAAAAGAAGAAGTTATATTTGTTGATTGACAACTTAATAATCAGGCCAGTTTGTAAAATCTTTATTTTAAAATTTATAATACTCTAAACATGTCTATTTTGTCAAATCAAGAATGAGAAAACTCTTCTTATTGTACTTGGTTTTAAGAATTTTCGCGTTGGAACAATGCAAACCCCATTCATGCACTCCTGTTAAATTCAAAATTCATATATTTACCCTGGATTATTTCTTCAATTGAGAAATTCCAGATTTCGCTGTGGAAGGATTTGTGTACAAGATGGCCAGATAAATTGTGTATTAATGTGGGAGGCATTGATGATTGTGTGTATAACTGTAATTTATAAGTCCACCAAAAAAAAAAAAAAAAAAAAAAAGAAGAAGAAGAAGA
Organism: Betula pendula; assembly: GCA_900184695.1. Taxonomy (NCBI): domain Eukaryota; kingdom Viridiplantae; phylum Streptophyta; class Magnoliopsida; order Fagales; family Betulaceae; genus Betula; species Betula pendula. The sequence continues at coordinate 33,279 of FXXK01001482.1, read as the reverse complement.
TCGAAGAAAGCAGCAGCAGAATCTGGGAATGATTAAAGCAAAATGTCGGTGCTTTAGCAGAACCTGGGAATGATTAGTGAGATTGTCATGACAAAAACTAGTAAAACAGAGACATGCGCATCCGGGGAATCGAACCCCGGTCAGTACCGTGGGAGGGTACTATGATACCACTACACTAGATGCGCTGCTTGGTTATTCGATTTAATTACTAAAATCTATTCAATTATTCCCCCGCAAATTAACAAGCAAAATTCAACCCCGAAACATTAAACTGAAAATGAGGATGACGACAGAAATAAGTTTTGAACTCTTATATCATATTTAATCTTTACTCTTATCTCATATTGATTTAAATAATTTAATTAATATGAAACAAGTTTACATACGGAGAAACTACTAATCAATTGATAATATTTAATCTTCAACTTTTTTAATTATGATAATGTCTTATTCAAACTATTAAATAATTGTATTACTTTTCTCTCTAGAGCTCTGTCGGGTCCTAAAGGAGAAGAAAGGCTTTTCTCGTCCACCCTAGATTGAGAAGAAGACGCCCTGGTTTCATTCTCTATTTTCCCTCAGTAGGTCTCCTGGGGTTGCTGGAATGGGAAGCCTGACGACAGATCTCTCAAAGTTAATGGGGAATTTTTCCCTATCGGAGGAAGAAAGTGCAGGACTGGTGGTTCAAGAGGAGGATCTTGAGGAAGCAGTACATCGAGGCCAACTCTGTGTGGTGGGAAAACTTCTTGCTGATAGAGTGGTAAGTAAGGAGATCATCAAATCCAATCTTCTCAGGGGATGGAAACTAACAAGTACAAGCAATTTTAAGGTGCTTGGAGAAAACCTCTTCATAATTGAATTTCAAAATCCCTGGGATAAATCCAGCGTCTTGGAAGGACGGCCGTGGACGTTCGAGGGGCATCTCTTTGCAGTGGAAGACTTCAATGGGCTTAAGCCACCATCTCAAATGACATTTGACAAGGCTTCTTTTTGGGTTCGTATGTACAACCTCCCATTAGCGTGTATGAGCAAGGCTATTGGGTTCCAGATTGGCTCTTCAGTGGGCGAGGTGGAAGAGGTAGATCTTGTTGATGACGGTGTGGGCTGGGGCGAATTCCTACGGGTACGTATTCTATTGGATCTATCCAAACCCCTTGCCAGAGGAAGAATGCTGAAACTCAAACATAACTCTGTCTGGATAGCTTTTCAATATGAAAGACTTCCTAATTTTTGCTATCACTGTGGAGTAATACGGCATGGTGTTGGGGGGTGCAAGAGGAGTGTCGGACGGAGATCATCTGCAGGGGCTGGGGAGAATCAATTCGGCCCTTGGTTGAGAGTTCAACCCCCTAGACGGCACGGAGGAGGACGATGGGAAGCAGGGGGAAGTCCAGCGGCGCGGCCACCAACTTCGGACGATGCAGCGGCGCGGCCACCACCTTCTGACGATGCAGCGGCGCGGCATAACCCGAGGTCGGCGAAGCAAAAGTCCGGGGAAGGCCCAACTACCGATTCAGTCATTCCGGGCGTGATTGGCGGAGAGATGATTAATGAGGATCCAGATCTTGCGGGAGAGCAAGCTGGTAACGTTTGGCGCAAGAATCAAATCAAATCTGCCTCAATTCCGGATGAAAGAAGGGAAGGTTTTGATTTCTTACCTTCTGTAAAGGCAACAAAGCAATCTCTGGAGGCAGGGAGCACTAGATCCGGAATAGTAATTCCCACTTCCCATATGCAGTATCATAGTAATCAAAAGAGGCGTGATTTATGGGAAGTAACCTATGGGGATATGGATGCGCTAGAAAAGGAAAGAACAGGAAATTTAGAAGAGAATCCAGTGCTAGTAACTTCGGCTCAGCAAGTATTGAAACAGACCAAAGATTTATCATCAGGAGGAAATCAAGGAGAAACAGATGAAGAAATGGAGGGGATTAATGCAGCAGAATTTTCGGCCCTCTCTCCTCCCAGCCCAAGACTTTTTAAAGCAGAGGAGTTTAGGGGCAACAGTGGTTTTTTGCCGAAAATTGCAAATATTAGCCACGTGTCTCATGTCATGAATGTGGACACAACAACCTTGATTGGGAATGTTGAGCTGTCCTCTGAATATGATGTACAGCAGTGGGAATTATTTAATGACCCCATGAAGCACAAGGGCACAATGGGAATATCAGCTACTAATCTTACTCCAACCAACCTGTACTAATGAATGAGGTGGCATACTTCGTCGGCCGTGGAAGTAACCCCATCAACACTGCCTGTGGATGGCNGAAGAAATCGTCAAGTCGAGGATGGAAAAAACGGTGCTCGTACTGCTCATCAGGAAATTGGGGGGGAAAGTGCAGGAAGTGTGAAACAGTTGCAAGAAGAGGATCCTATACTGGGCGCACCAAAACGGAAGGCAGAAGCTATGATCTCTGACTTTTTAGGGGTCCATCCGAATGGAGTTGACGCGGAGCCCAGGGGCAAAAAGAAGGCCAGATCACAAGCAGAGGAAGATGCTTTGCAGACACATGTAACAGAAGTGGCGGTGGCTGATGTTCAGCCCCGCCGCTCATTATGAATCTTTTAAGTTGGAACTGCCGAGGGCTTGGGAACCCTCGGACAGTTAGAAACCTTTGCCTTATGGTAGAGGACAAGCGGCCCAACATTTTATTTCTTATGGAAACAAAACTCACGAGAAATAAAATAACTTCGTTACGTGGAAAACTTGGATTTAACAACATGTTTGTGGTAGATGCCGTTGGCTTAAGTGGAGGGTTGGCTCTTTTTTGGCAGGAGGATGTCCAGCTTGAAATACAAAATTATTCACTCCGGCATATCAATGCTATCATCACGGAGCAGGGACAGAGTTTCCAGTGGAAATTGACAGGTTTCTATGGCCACCCTGAAACAGCTCGCAGAGGGGAGGGTTGGAGTCTCCTCAGGCATTTGCAAAGTCTTGCCCCAGTACCATGGTTATGTATTGAGGATTTCAATGAGATTATTGAGCAGTCAGAAAAAGTGGGTGGTGCATTAAGACCTCCCCGACAGATGGAAGCTTTCAGGGCAGTCTTAGATGACTGTTCATTTAGTAATCTGGGCTTCTCAGGGTCTCGGTTCACTTGGTGCAAC
>FXXK01001482.1:18227-30143 GCA_900184695.1 Betula pendula | reverse complement strand
CGCTAAAGGAGTAGATAAGCAACAGTTCAAAGAAAAAGAGAATGAGAAAAAAAAAAGACTGACACATGCAGTGCAGTATATATTGATCTCAACAGGTATGAAAAGTCTATAAGACTGAGATCAAAATTCACCAAACTTGCTCTAATGAAACATCTGGTACTTACAGCAATTGAAGAAAAAAAAACAAGAAGTGGATTAAGATCTGGGAGCCTCATAAAGTTTTTTGACTAGATTTAAAGGAAAATGCATTTCTCAAACTTTGGGCTCTTTAAGATTGTCAACTTCTTCTTGGTTATCCCTTAAGTAAAAGTTGGAACAAGTTTAACTTTCTCCTCTGCTTTGGGAAGCTTTTCTTGAAATCTGTAAGCCAAAACATTTTTAATTTTTTTACAAACAACTTATGAACAGAAAGAGCAGGTGGGGAGGGAGGGAGATAGGAGAATAGAAAAAGACTAGAACCCACTAAGACCTCCCAATAGTTTCCCTTTCAAGAAGAAATTTTTGGTGAGCCAAGATACAAAATACAGTCTTCTTTTGTTCCCCTGGATCTCTTCCTTCCCCTCCTTTTAAATGAACTAGATTACTAAATATTGGGGGTGGCGGGGGATGTCATTTCCCGGTCTACTTTCCTCTTCACTTTCTTACATAAGTGTGCAAAACATTAACCTAATTGTTTAAAGACACTATATTTAATACCTCTAGTGCTTCTCTGCAAGCTTCCGTCGATGTTTTCTGGCTGTTTCCTGATTTTCAAGCTGATCCTAAGCCTTTGTTATCCAACCAACGTTTTCCCCTTCTTCCCATTCTTAGGAATCAAATCTGTAGACAATAATAAACAGAAGGTTGTGGAATCGATTTACAAGGTATAGGACACTATTTGGCGTGATGATGCACAGAAAAATAGGGTGATTGACGCAGCTCTTGAAACAAAGGGCGTTTTAGGTCAGGGAAAAAAAATCAGGGAGGCAGGAAAGGAGGAAAAAAAAAGAAAAAAAAAAAAAAAAAAGAAGGCTATAGGCACTAAATAACACAATAGAGTATTTCAAACAGGGTAGTCCACTGGGACCACCTGTGGTATAGTATCTGTTTTATGTTGCTGTGTTACTCAAATGTAACCACAGGTACATCTTTCGATGATCATTCCAGTATCCAGATCATTATTCATCATGCTAGTGGGTGGTGTGTGGAATAGGTTCGCTACGAACTTAAAGTAAATAAAAAAAAGAAGCGAAAGAAGATGAAGTATGTGTTCCAATGTATGAGTGATGATGATAAGGGTATCAATTTTTTTTTCTTTTTTTGATAAGTTGCAGTTATTTTATTAAACACTACAACTGGAGGGGCAGTCACAAAAAATCAAGAGTAACTGTATGGTAACAGGCTGCCACATTAAATCCTTGTCTCGCCCAAAATAATATATCAAGTTTACTTGGGAATCTTTTCAGAAGAGTCGATGGACTACTCTCCAGTCTAACAACATCCAAAAAGATTGAGAAAGAAAAAAACGGAGACTTGTTTCGTATCAATAGAAAGCTCTTTTGCCTCATAATGTTTCTCATTATCATCATATTCAAGGGGAGATGGGAGAATATGTTGACCTGTAGCGACCCAGCAAAATATTAGAAAATTACCATCTCTATTCATGAAAAATTCCTAACGACACGCTTTGGTGCGCAGAATGGACTATTCCAAGAAATAGTCCTTTATTAAGACTGAAAGGGAGTAGGAAGGAATTAGCGCTACAGATAAATCATTCCCGATAGCCATTGAAAGAAATTAGTTATTCTTTCAATTCGAGCGAAAGTATCTATTCCTTCAATATTTAAGAGGAATAACTATTCCCTCAATGAAGGGAATCAGTCATTCTCTCATAATCATGGAGAATGGCTGATATTAAGGTTAATTCACTTCACTCACTGTCTCCCGATTCTTAATAAGGGTTATTCTATGAAATAGCATCCGGAGTAGGCCAAACATAACCTACATTAATTTTAGTGTTTTCTCTCTTGTATACTTTCAAGTTAAAAAGGTCTGCCTTTTCTGCCTTCCCATTAAACACTTTACTTAAAGAACACAATTGCATTTTTTCTGCCCAGGTTGATTTGTTCAAGCTCAATTGCAAAAACTCCGATGCATTAGCAATGCTAAAGAAAACCAAATGTTCAGCAATTCTATTTTCCAGAAGAGCAATGCGGCCGCTGCGGTGAAAATGGCCCAAAAAAAAAATTGAACAAATATCAATAACTTGTTGAAGTGTTATTACCTTAACAAAAAAAAAAAAACTTTTGAGGCCATTATGCAAATCCTCATGGATATCATTAATTAGACAGCCACTTTTACGCCATTTTATATTGTAGGTTGATACCGTTATGTAATGATTTGAAAAAAAAAAATGTTACCACAACCTCTACTACGCTGTAAGAAACTTTGACTAGGGATGGCCAGACCTAAAACATGATATTCATTCTTTCCATCATAACTTTTTTTCAATAAGAAAAAAAAAAACTCCAGTCTATTTCTCAGAGCGCTACAACTAATTTAATGAAAAAAAAAAATCTTTTGTAACTTTTAATCCACAAAAGAAGATCCAAATCTATGAGACTTGTATCTTGTTGCGTTCTGATTCATCTAGCTAGAGCAATTATGGAAAACTCTACGCAGCAAATTATCGACTGTCCATGTTAACAGTGGAGATTTGTTACCAGATACTAGCAGCAAAACAATAAACTTCAACTAAAAGACTACCACAAAAAAGACTACAAAGACAAAGCCAACAAAAATAAAGTAGTATATACAAAAAAGACGCTCGGCGGCTGGATAGATGCCCAACATATGCGTATTATAGGACTAATTAGATCTTGTCCACAAGTTGTCTACTAAGATTGCTTGAGAATATTTAACAATTTGTAATAAAGACAAAAAAAAAAAAAAAAAAAACTGAACTGAATAATGTTGCATTGCCAGAAATCAACACTAGGGCGAAAGCAGGCTTCCAATATGTAATAAGAATTTTAGAGCAAATTAGGACGAAAAAAAAAAAAAAAAACAAACGAAACACAAATTAGTACGGCAATGCGAGAAGAAGAATTTAGAATTGGGAGTACCTTTACAGAAAGTGGGCCACGACTGGGGGTGGGGAAACGAGGACGATTCGATTGGGTTCCCTTCTGCGTCACCTGCGGGCCCTCCATTTTCACGGATCCGAGCGGCGCACCAAAAAGGAAAGTTGATTGATTGCGATCAGTCTCTCAACACACGGAGGATTTGTCTCCAATGGCCGTGGTCGGGAGAGAGAGATGGCTCCGATGGATCTGAGAGCTTGGCTTCCTTCGTTATGTTTTCTTTCTCTTCTGTTTTTTTTTTTTTTTTTTTTTTGCGGGGTGGATGTTTTCACTTCAAAATTATAATAACAATGACAAATTATCTCACCCCTAAGAGCAAGAGCTGAAGGTGGATTCACATTTCACACTCTTCAAATGAATAGACAAATATATAAAATTTTTTTAAAAGTCGTGTTTGCGGTTTCACTTGTTGTTGTAAACAGTTTTATGAGGGGTGTTGTCAGACAAAAAACAAAAAAAACTTTATGAGGTTTAAAAAGTGATTAAAATCTTCGTGCGATAGAAAAAAAAAAAGTAAAATTGGCATATGGATTGCAGGGTTAATTATAAACTATTTCCTGTGTATAAACAAAAATTCAAACAATCGGTCTGATAGTAGCCAAAAATAACAAATCCACGTCCCTAAAGTAAATTTTCATCGAATGCACTTACAAAACATATTAATCGTTCACGTTAAATCATTTTAACAATTAGCTTCGCATTATTGGGCTTGCTTGATAGACCAACAATTTCTGTTAAATAACGCTGATTGAAAATTTACTTAAAGAAGTGATTTAGGTTATTTTGGTTAGTCACAGAGGGACCTCTGAATTTTTTTATCCACAGAGAGTCTCATCTGTCAATTGTAGTCCATCCATATGGATCAATTTATATCTTTTTCAAAAAAAAAAATACAATAAATTCCTGAACACGGGCTCCATTTAATATGTGTTATCAGAAAAGTCGGGGATTAATTGTTGGTCCTACATTTTGTTTTTCACATACTAATGTATTTATCTTTTTTTTTTTTTTGTGTTCTATGTTTCAGCGTATAAGTTGGTTTTTGGATTGAAAAAAGAAAAGAAAAAGATGGCGACAGCCTTAATGTGAAAATAATAATTCATGGCTTCAAAGTTATATATCATTATGCTCGCTTATAAACACAATGCTGTGAATGGTTAGTTTGTTACGTTATGTGTGATGTTGGAAACACTAATTAATGAAATGACACTATCCAAATAGGTTTCTTATTTAATATAAGAAAAAAACTGTTTTTATTATTTATCTAAATGCAAACAATGATTCTTTTAATTTTTTTTTGTTTTCTTAATGTCCATTATAATCTTAATTTATTTTTAAACCAAATAGTTCAGATATTATCAACGGAGGTAGTTATTTATGACATGTTGATATTATCAGCTCAAAATTTCAAATACTTTTCATTTTTTAATGCATTTATATAGATTAAGATCCTCTTCTAGAGGATCCCCACTTAATCTTTAAACCTATTTAATGATCTTTCTCGACTATGTTATTATTATTATTCTTTTGTTGACTATAAATGTGAATATCGAAGAAAAAAATAAAATTTTATTTAGATGGCTTATAAAAAAGATGTTTTTGAAGGTAAGTATTTGAAAAAAAGTAAAATAAAAAATTATATATAAATTCTAAATTTTATAAAAAAATTTGGACTTGAAATTTTTCATTTTTTCTTGAGTTGAGTTGCATTAAGAAAATTAGCGCTAAACAAAGCCTATACACCAAACACGAACTTTGAACAAAAGTGAATTGAGTTAAAATAATAATAATAATAATAATAATAAATAATCATAAATAAAAGAAAACTGATACCCAAGCAAGTAAATCTTAAAACTCTACAACTGCAAAGGATTAGAGAATACTCTTCTGTAGTAATTATAACTATCATTTTTAAATAAAATGATTCAACGTTGTACAATCTTTTACGAAACAAAAAATAATAAATAAATAAAAAGGCTCAAAACATTAGAAAACGGGATGTCGTTTGTCACATGGGTGGCCCAAAAAAACCACCTACTCGATTGCTGATTCTTTTGTTTCTATTGAAACTATATCATGCACAAAGACACGGGCACTGAAGGGCGTCACGGCTGGCATAGCAACCGCCGAAGTTAATACAGTTTTTTTATTGCACGTCCGAACTTCAATGGGTGGATGGATGGATACCGATTTGGGTTTTGACCGGCCGCTGGTTTTCGCGATGCTCTGGGCGGATTTGACAAAATTTTACTTGAAGGCCCATGATTGGACTGGGGTAGACTTTGGTAAATAACCCAGCCTAATGTACAAGGAGCAACCGGGCACGCCGAAAAGCGTTAAGGCTGAGAACGGCCGAGGATGGGATGTTGGTAGTAGTTGTAAGGGGGAGACCAGGCCATGCGTAGAAGATAACCGTGCACGCCGAATGGTAGGTGTGGTGTAACCTGAGTAATTTTAGGTTGTGATTTGTTGTACGTTACGTTGATATGTGGAATGGATTCTTAATATAGTTGGTTGTGGTGATTATGTTGCGTATACGTTGATGTATGTTTCATTGTTCGGTAACCAGTTTATCAGGTCTACTGTCGTGTTCCTCGGGCGTCTTTGAGCTAGGCCTCTGTTATAATGAGTTGAGGCCATTACTAATCATATTGCGATCCTCCCTTCCTATGTGAGGGCCTTAGCCCTGGACCATAGTCGGTTCATCTTTTGACCTAAGGTCTCGAAGGCCTTGACGTCTGTTAACGGACTCATGAGCTTAGGTGAGACGCTCTGCTTGTTCATCATTTAAGTCCATCCAAGGAATTCTTACTAAGAAGCACTAATTCGATGCCGCTCTTATATGTGTATTTATTGTTTTCGTAGAATATTAGGAAAAATTTAAAAACCTATAAGAAAAACCCCTGCAATAGATGTCTGTGATAGTGCTGATTTCTGTTTCCTATATTTCATTAGGTTAGTAACATGCTGGCTACCAATCAAATGTTAGGATAATCATTTCTTACACAGTGCTGTTTCTCTCCACATTTCACGAGGTTCCATTTACTTTTGTTTTCGCGGTCCATATGAAAAGTTCTTCATCGCGCCAAACTCCAAGCTCTTCGCCATCTTTCACTTCTTCATGCTTTGCTGCCACGGCGAGACGTACGGAGAGAGAGAAGAGCTGGCCAGATCACGGTCGAGGACCACCGTCGGCCTTGCGGTGAAATTGGCTGGATTAGTGAGGGAACAGCCCAAAGCATAGCTTATCGCGCGCCGCCCTCTCTCTCGGTCCGGTCCTCTCGTCTCTCTCGTTCAATTTTTTTCCGTTTACAATGACATTTCTACATCTCTATTTATAAACTGCATGCTGTTTATGGAGATATGGCATATGGATATTCTGAAGGTTATGGCGTCAACCCCGTTTGTGCCATCTATGACCTCTATTTGCTGTCTTGTGTGGGTTGAGAATTTTCTTGTTTGTTGCGGTTAATTATTTAGAAAGGTTTTTTTAAGCAAAATAAAATAATAACAGAATAGATGGTTGGCATTTGCTTTTTTGGGTGGTTTTGGGTTAGGGCTTTGCTATTTTGTGCTCCTATGACGGTGATGTAGATAGATTTTGGTTCAAGATATATCACTCTTAAATTAGAATGGAGCAAATGAGGCTTTTAGGTTGGCTTGCTGTTTTGGACATTCCCTCACCACATTTGTCTGCAAAATTGGATAACGTCAAAGAAAATCCAAAATATTTGCACATGTGTATGATCCTATTAGTAGTTTCATAAGGAATTTTACACAAACAAGGTGGTTTGGGGTTTTGTTTATCCGCATGTCAGTGTTGGCATTATTATGCTTAAGATACATAAATGCCAAAATTAGGTATGAGACTTTGCATTACTCTTGTTTATTGTGCTAATGTTAAGGCACTTTTGATAAAGTGAGACAACACAATAGGAAAAGAGCCATAAATATACTGGGGAGGCCAGCCTTGCGATATTGCTACTGCTACTGTCTCATGTAGGAAATAGAAGAAAACTTCCATAGATTAAGGACAATTTCTCCTATGGGTCTATAATTCAAGCAATAAATTTCTATGGGGTAGTGCCACACAACATTAAAATAACAGCAGCTACAATATTACCCAGTATAAGTTACCCTTAAACTAGTATTCAGTGTGGCATTTGATTAGTTTGTTATGTTAAGGATACATTTGGCATCCAACTTATGAAGAAAAAAAAAAAGAACTAATGCATGTTGCATCTTAGAATAAGCTTCATCTTAATGAACATCATATTGAACAGCTATATTTAGTAGAAATATCTATTTTCCTTTCTATAGTTTATTTTACTTTCTATAGGTTTGATTTGGGCCGTATGTTGTATTTCTTCTTTACTTTCCACATGGATTACATACAATATGTCTATGTAATAGTGTTGTTTGTAGTTTACCCTCATGGATTCACAAACGAGCACCAAAATTCACTAAAACTCTTACAATCGGGGTTGCAAAACTATAAGGAAACTACATCCCGACCTAAAATGACAATCATCTAAAAAATCAAACTTTTCTATTGAAGAGGATATTCTTACTAGTAAAGGTTTGGTTCAATACCAGCATTGATCCAATTTAAGGGAATGATAAAAAAATGCAACAAAATTTGGGAGTGTAACGGCCCAAGATTTAAAATAAGGATTTTAAATCACTTTAAATAAGCAAGGGTAAAATGGTTAATTAAAGTAAGAAGAATAAACATTTAGAAAAATTCAAATTAGTAACCCTATCGTCTCGACCGGATGATATTTCCGTTTGACCAGGCGAGCTCTAAGGGCAATCCGTATCTAGTGGCCATTGCAAGCGGCAGCCCGACCGGATCAACCTTTGGAAAATAAGAATTTAGCCAAAGGCATCCGTTCCAATGGCCGTTCCAAGCGGCAGTCGACCGAATCATTTTAGAATTTTGGAAACCAGGTCATGTTGCCCATCTCCGAATCCCTGTTTCCAATTGCCGGGCTCAACCAATAAAGCATGGTGTCCGTTCGACCAAGTTAAAATCTGGTTCAACCGGTAGTGCGCAATTTCTGAATTTTCGAGTCTTTTGTAAAGAGGGCCGTTCGACCGTTGAAACTTACCCATTTGACCGGCGGGTGTCCTGGCAGACAGACTATAAATAGCTGGAGATTCGATCCTCAACTCATTTTTTCCCAAATTTTTCCCCTCACTTGACATTCTCTCCATTCTCTCTCCTAGGGTTTTTGCCCAAACCCCAAAGTGTTGATCTTTGGCGAGTTCCCGATCGTCAATTGCTTTAACATTAGAATCGTAATCTCTCAGTGTGGAAGGTTGTTTCTACCAATTTGTTTCGAGGTAAAAATCCTTGGAACCCTAATTCCTCAATGCTTAAGCTTATATTCTGAACTATAGAACTTTTATTGTATTTTTCCTAGGGATTCTTGTTGGATTGAGTCATTACTCCATCGGGTGAAGTTTCCTGTGGCTTCACAAACTCCGGATCCCTCAAGATTTGAGGGCTATAAGTCTTAAACCCTAGATTTTTCTCTAGTTGGGTATAGTTTTGGGGGTTTTGTGATGTTAACCATAGGTATAATCGTATGGGCGTTACGGATGTAGGATATTTAAATGCTATTTGGAACCTAGGAATTCTATGGGTTACTCATGTGCTACTTTTGGATACTCTGACTTTCAAGTATCATTGGTGTGGGGTATAGAGCTATTAGCTGTATTTAGTTGTTAATGTTTTAACAATTTGTGTAGTGCAGCAAACAGTGCTTAAGCATTAACCTAGATGATATGATTTGCAAGTGGAAGAGGGGTAAGGGATTTATACTTACTGAGAATGATACACACTTAAATGTTTTATGTTTTTATGTTTAGGTAGATGTTTTATTATCTAAATAAAAGAATTTATTTGTCTATATGTAGTTGAAGAATATATTGATGAATGTTTAAAAAACGAACCAATGATATTTATGATAACATATGATTTATGCTTTTAAATTATTTTCTTAAGCATTTATGAATATTTGCATGAATGATTTCATAATGAGATTTTAAGGCAGTGATATTATGATGAGAGGGTATTGATGATTTGTATAAGATTTGCGTTTATGATTGGTAATATTGCACTTATTTAGTTTATAACGTGTTTATTGATTATTTGTATTAGAAAGATAAACTATGGGCCTAAAGACGTTGCCCTGTTATTTTAGAGAACATATGTGATGAAAAGCATAAGATGCTGCCTATGAATCAAGCTATAGCGGGTTGTTAAAAGTGGTTTGCAATAGAGCAGGATATAAAGAGTTAGAGTAAAGGAGTAACCCAAGCCGGCCGTAGGAGTTGGAAAAAATTGTGTGCAACAGAGCTAGAGACATTGCATGATTGAATACATGAAGAATTTATGATATTTTATGAGAGTGGTGTTAGTAATACTTATATACCTGTGTCCGCTCATAGGGGTTGGATTACTAGTATGTGGGTATAACTAAGTCATGATTGATTTATGAGATTTTTTGTAATATGATTTATTGGACTTTAACATAAACGTATTAGTATGCATATGAGGTTTAATGGAAAAGCACATATGTATATTTTTATGGCTAGTTGCATATGAGATTTATATTTTATTGATCATAGACGTATTAATATGTATATGAGGTTTAATGAAAAAGCATATATGTATATTCTTACAGTTAGCTGCATATGTGATTTATGTTTTATTGCTTAGATATGCTTATATGCTTGTGTTTTCATCAATAGGGAAAAGAATACTTGTATATGGGTGTAGCTGGGTTATATGATATATCTATAACATAGATGTGTACGTATGTGTATACTTCCAAGCAGGGAGATTGGAATATGCTTAAACGTACTCAGCTATTATTATATTTCAGATATTTTTATGATTACAGCATTTACTTCATCAGCTGCTTTATGTTTTAAAAATAAATGTCAAACTTTAGTAGCTGTTATTAGGGGTGTACAACCGGTTGCGGTTGCGGTTATTGGGCAATAACCGCAACCGCAACCGGGGTCCCCGGTTTGTCCAAATTTTGCAACCGGAACCGGAACCGGGACCCCGGTTCCGGTTATTAACCGGTTACCGGAATCCCGGTTCCGGTTACTAATTACCGGTTATAACCGGTTTTCAAATAACCGGTTACCGGTTTTTATTATATGGGTCTATTTTTATTTTTTTTTTACCTCTTTTTGTTACTATTTTAAACTCTCAATTCTTACATACAATAATACTCCAACAAATTACCAACCAAAAAACCTTTACACACTCCCCAAACTGGCACACAACCATCCGGCTACAAAAGCAATTGGCAAAACAACAAATTTTTATCAAACAGAAAAGCTACAATAATTCTGGAAACTTACACCAAAACAAACTAAATAGTAAACAACTTTAAAACAGCAACATATACACCCAAATTTCTTAGTGCATAAATAACATCACAAATTCTTTACAAATAACAATATAACATTACAAAAAACATCACAAATTCCTTAGTGCATAAATAAAAATAACATTACAAATAACATTACAAATCCCTTAGTGCATAAATAAAAATAACATTACAAATAACATTACAAATCCCTTAGTGCATAAATAAAAATAACATTACAAAAATCCCTTAGTGCATAAATAAAAATAACATTACAAAAAACACGAGAGAGATCAATCCTATTGTGAGTAAGCATGGTTTTAATATGAGAAGTAAGTATGAGAAGTATATGGGGGATTCTGGTAAATTCCAATTTGATGTTATATGTTGCTTTTTGTGTTGACCCACGCTACAAGATGAAGGCTTTGGTGTTTTGGTTGAAGGAATGCGAATTGGGTAGAGCAGGCCTCTATAATAGAGGCAAGTGTGAGGAGACCTTCTGAAACGTTTGATCGAACAATACATAAGTTTCATGGGGGTGCGGTGTCTTAACTTCTGAGTGGGGCTATAGGGGAGTTCAAATGCTACTTCTTCCTTGAATGTTGATTATGTGATTTGATGATTATCTCAAAAAGTAAGAGGATAAATTTAATTCAAGGTTTACTCAACACCTTGTGGGAAGAGAATGATTTGGAGTGTAATCAGAGGTGGAATGGTATTTGATAGAATGGGTGTGAAGCAACAACAAATGAGTTTGATTTTTAGGTTGGTGGAAGATGAATGCACCCAAATATCCTATCCTTGCAGAGATAGCCCGGGAGTGTATTGGCTTGTCCCATTTCCACTGTTGCCTCTGAGTCCGCCTTTAGCACCGAGGGGCCGTGTATTGAATCCCTTTAGGAGTTCATTGTCTCCAATTAACCTTTGAGCCTTGATTTGCACAAAAATTGGATAAGAGCAACCCAATTGACTTCGGGAGTTGGAGCAATTGTTGAAAAGCTTGGATGAGCAAGGTAAATGTTTATAGATTAATTGAAATTTACTTTTCAATGTTTTTATTACTTATTCATTTATTTAACTCAAGCTTGTTCTTTTGTAGATGAGTCTATAAGTTTAGAGTTACCTTCAATTTCAAGGACGAAGTCACTGAATCATCTCTTGCCTAGAAGTTTGTTAGTAATGAAAGGTTATTATTTTTTGAATTATAATCATGTTTTACTTTTACTTGCAAATATAATTCTTATTATATTTTACATTTAATTGATTCATAATTGGTTCTTGTAGGGGTGCTAATTTGAGACTCAAGCAGATTACAAAGTGCAGATAATCTTGATGCAATGATTCCAATGTTGTAATTTTTTTTATGCAATGGTACTAAGAAGATTTGTATTTTGTAATTTGAA
>FXXK01001482.1:5880-18202 GCA_900184695.1 Betula pendula | reverse complement strand
AATTATGAGAAGTATATGGGGGATTCTGGTAAATTCAATTTGTTATATTTTGTTGTTTTGTTGTTGACCCACGCTACAAGATGAAAGCTTTGGTGTTTTGTTGAAGGAATGCAATGCGGTAGAGCAGGCCTCTATAATAGAGGCAAGTGTGAGAGACCTTCTGAAACGTTTGATTGAACAATACACTAAGTTTCATGGGGGGCGGTGTCTTATTCTGATGGGGCTATAGGAGTTCAAAATGACTTCTTACCTAGAATGTTGATTATGGTTTGATGATTACTCAAAAAGAGGGGATAAATTTAATTCAAGGTTTACTCTAACACCTTGTGGAAGAGAATGATTTGGAGTGTAATCAGAGGTGGATAGGTATTTGATAGATCTTCTGCTTTACTTCTCATATTAAAACCCATGCTACTCACAATAGGATTAGAATTGTAACACTCTTCATTCAAAGTCTCTTGAATAATACAAAGTTCCATGAAGCATAAATTGGAGGTGACATACTTTGAACCAGAAATATTCAATGTAGCATCATAAAAAGTTTTCAAAAATGACACAAAGACCCTAGCATTTTCCCAATCAAGCAATTCAGGAGCTTTTAATTGATTTTGAGGATCCTCCCCCATTCGGTCAAATGCTCTTTGATACTTTTCAGCAATGCTCAGCATTAAGTATGTCGAATTCCATCTAGTAGAAACATCTAAACACACCATCTTCTTACATTGAATATTATCCCGCTCCAACTCTATACACTCCTTAAACTTTGCCATCCTCCCCGGTGAAGACCTCACATGTCTCACTGCTTCCCTAATTTTAGAAATAGTTTTATTTAATTCTTTTATACCATCACGTACAACAAGATTCAAAATATGAGCAGCACATCGCATGTGAAGAAACTCACCTCCCAAAACAGTAGAACTCCTATTCTTCAACCTCATTTTCATATAATCAATCGCCACATCATTAGCCGTGGCATTATCAGCTGTAATTGTAAAAACACTGTCAATCCCCCACTCTATCACTGTAGTCTCTAACACTTTTCCAATGGTTTCACCCTTATGATCAAGAACTAGGCAAAACTTGATGATTTTCTTATGCATTATCCAATCACTATCTATGAAATGAGCGGTAACGCACATGTAATTCAAATTTTGCAAGGATGTCCATGTATCGGTAGTGAGGCAAACCCTTTGACCACTCAACAAAGCCTTCAACTTAAGCTTCTCTTCCCCATACAATTTCATACAATCTCTTTGTAAAGTAACACGAGATGGCGTTTTGCATCTAGGTTCCAATACATTAACAAATTCTTTAAACCCTTCACTCTCTACATGTTTAAAAGGCAACTCACATTTGATGAAATACCGAACAATTGCACTCCTTATTTTGTCTGGATCAAACTTCAAAAATCCCATTTGGGGGCTAGTACTACTAGTGCCATCTGCCATCTTCTTAAATGACATTTGCAACAAACTTTGATTTTTGGGGAGTTTCGATTTTTTGAGTGGAGAGGTCGGGCAGTTAGATTGTAGGTGGGTCATCATGCCTGATGTGCCATTTTTATGGTGACACCCTAACATTCTATTACAATAATTGCATATGGCTTTAGGATTATCCTTGTCAATTGGTTCCACTTTTTTAAAGTGGTTCCACACAATAGATTGATTAACAGGTGGGCTTTTGGTTTGTTTGTTTTGTGATTGAGGGGTTGTGGGGCTTTCGGTATTTATGGATGAAGGTGTTCCCGGATTGTCGTCCACAAGAACAGGGGCTGGGCTACCCATGGGGGTCGAATTCGTACCAATTGTACCACTAAGATTGTCTTCCATCTGTTATTAAAGAAATAATAAATTGTATTTAACTACAAACAAATCTCAACAAATACCAACAAATCTAAGCAAATCTCAACAAATACCAACAAGTCTAAGCAAATTTCAGCAATTAACAAAACAAGTCTCAGCAAATTTCAGCAATTAACAATAATACAATATGTTCATAAATCTGAGCAAAAATCAACAAATCTAAGCAAATCTAAGCAAATCTCAGCAAATAACAACAATATGTTCAACATAATATCAACAAATAGCAGCAAATCGGTAGATATAATCTGATTCATTCAACAAGAAACTCAAATTGAAATTGATTTTTTTTTACCTTGGGAGATCGGACCGGTGGTTGATGGCGAAGGCACGGTCGTCCTCGTCGAAGCCGGAGAGGGAATCGACTGGTCTGGATCTGCGGCGTGGATCTGCGGCGTGCGGGGTGCGGCGTGGATCTGCGGCGTGCTGGGTGCGGCGTGGATCTACGGCGTGCGGGGTGCGGCGTGGATCTACGGCGTGCTTGGTGCGGCGTGGATCTGCGGCGTGCTGGGTGCGGCGTGCGGCGTGGATCTGCAGAGTGAACACTGAACAATGAAGAAACAGAGGGAGGGAGACAGTGAAGAGGGAGAGAGTGAACAGTTAAGAAACAGAGGGAGAGAGAGAGTGAAGAGAGTGAAACCGTGAATGTCTGAGGCTCCTGTCGCACTGAGGAAAAGAAAAGAAAACAACGAAAAGAAACAGGGAGAAAGGAGTCTGAAAGTGAAAGAGATGCGTGCGTGACTGCGTGTATCCTTATTTTTTTTAAGATTTAGGGTAAAATTATTTTATAAATAAATAAATAAATAATATATATATATAATATGTATATATATAATATATATATATATATTATAAACCGGTTACTCGGTTATCCGGTTATAACGGTTTTTTCAGAATAAAAAACCGCAACCGCAACGGCCTAGCCGGTTATCCGGTTGCGGTTTTTCGTTTTCCGGTTTGTCCGGTTTCCCGGTTATTCCGGTTATCCGGTTTTTTCCGTTAATAACCGCCCCGCTTGTACTCTCCTAGATTCAGCACTGACTATTTCTATAAGGACAAAGCTGAAGCAAGATAAGAGACACTTTTTTTTTTTTTTTTTGTGTCTGTACATACCAAGGAGCTTTATCACATCAAGGAAAACGCAAGAGTTTTAGGTCTAGGTTCAACTAGCAAATGGTCAATTTGACCGAAAAGCTGAGGACACAATCGTTCCTCACATGGTTTCTCTTCTACAAAATGATGCAAGTCAGATGCACTCAGAATATTGAAAATCGTGCATGAGAATAGAGCCATGAAGTGAATGTGCCACAGACTACTTGAGTATGAGATAAAAAAAAATGAAGGATCCATAAAGAGATAGGCCTCTCTGCAAAAAAAGAGCTTACATCAAAAGATAATGTAAGAGCAAGAGTACTCAAGAGAATTAGTGCAAGAACTTCTAAGAATATGAAATAACCAACTCGAATCAAGAATGAAAGCAAACAACCAGAGAAAACAGACTTGTCCCCCCCCCCCATTTTTTTTTTTTGAAAAAAAAAAAAATGCAGAAAAGAGAAAGACATATGAAAGAGTAAACTGCCCTAGGAACAAGAATAGAAAGAGATGCAAACTATCCTAGGCATGTGAAATGATGGTTCAGTGAATATCACACACACCAACAGCTTTCCTAAGAGACTCAAACCTGAGACCATCCAGAGGTTTGGTGAAGAGGTCATCCAATTGGTTGTCGGTGGGAACAAAGTCAAGAGATATCACCTTAGATTCGACTAAATCCCGAAGAAAATGATGCCGAATGTCAATGTGCTTGGTGCGGGAGTGCTGAACAGGATTCTTGGAGATGTTGATGGCGCTGGTATTGTCACAATAGATGACCATTGTGCCATGAGTAATTTCATAATCGCTGAGGAGTTGCTTCATCCATATTAATTACGTACAACAACTGCCAGCAGCTATGTACTCAGCCTCGGCTGTGGAGAGAGAGGTAGAATTTTGCTTACGACTCATCCAAGCAACCAGATTGGTACCAACATAGAAACAGCCTCCGGACGTGCTTTTGCGATCATCAGCATTTCCTGCCCAGTCAGCATCGGAGTTTCCAGCAAGCTCTAGATTGGTATCTCTAGAGTACCCAATCCCATAATTGACAGTCCCATTGACATACCGAATGATCCTTTTTACTGCAGTGAGATGAGATTCCTTAGGATTGGATTGATATCGAGCACAAACACCAACACTGAAAGAAATGTCAGGCCGGCTCGCTGTAAGATAAAGGAGACTTCCAATCATACTTCGGTATAAAGTCTGGTCAACACTGGTGCCAAGGAGATCAGCACTCATTTTCACACTAGTGCTCATTGGAGTACGAGCATGACTTTTGCCATCGAGCCCAAATCGTTTAACCAAATCTCGAGCATATTTGGTTTGGGAGATGAAGATACCTTCAGGAGATTGCTTGACTTGAAGACCTAAGAAATAGGTGAGTTCTCCAATCATACTCATCTCAAACTCATTCTTCATTTCATTTGAGAATTGATGAGCATGATAATCGATGGTAGCTCCGAAAACAATATCATCAACATAGATTTGTGTGATCAACTTGTGCTGTCCAGTAGAACAGATGAACAAGGTCCGGTCAGCTTGCCCTCTAACAAAACCATGTTCCAAGAGATAGGTGGTGAGCCACTCATACCAGGCACGAGGTGCTTGTTTAAGACCATAGAGAGCTTTCTTCAGCTTGTAAACGTGATCTGGATGCGAAGGATCTTGAAATCCTTTAGGCTGCTCAACATAGACTTCTTCTTGCAGAAGACCATTCAAAAACGCACTCTTTACATCCATTTGATAGAGTTTAAACCCTAAATAACATGCTATGGCCAGCAACACCCGAATAGATTCCAGTCGAGCAACCGGTGCAAATGTTTCATCAAAATCTATTCCTTCGACCTGAGTGTATCCTTGAGCAACTAATCGAGCTTTATTCCTCACAACAGTTCCATGTTCATCAGATTTATTTTTGAACACCCATTTAGTTCCAATGACATTTCGATCACAAGGTCGAGGAACGAGAGACCATACCTCATTACGAGTGAATTGATGCAGTTCATCATGCATGGCATTTATCCAGCTTTCATCATCTAAGGCTTCCTCTACCTTTTTAGGTTCAAGTTGAGAGAGGTAACAAGAATAGGAGACTTGATTGACCACTCGATTTCGTAGACGTTTACCTTCATGAACATCACCAAGAAGATTGGTTGTTGGGTGATTCAGCTTGACTCTTGAAGAAGGTTCCTTGGTGAAAGTTTGGAGCTGTGGAGAAGATGGAGTATCTTCTAGAGTAGAAGATGATTCCAGAGATGGAGAGTCTTCTCGTGAGGAAGATGATTCTCCTTGTTGGAATGAAGAGACTTCTGCTTCGTTATCTATGGATTCCAAGGTTTCTGCAATGACTTCCTCTGGCTCCCTGATACGCACGCGAGCGCGCACCGATTTTAAAATTTATAATTAACCGCTCGCGATAGATCGTATCCTTGTAGGATAGCTCTAAAAGAGGGTATCGTCCGCAGAGACTGTGATGGTCGGTTTATCAAGCTTTCGAGGTTTTCTCTAGCTCAATTCATGAAAAGAAATGTTTTTGGTTTTTAAATTTAAAAGACATAAACGTAAATGACTTAAACATAAATGACATAAACTTAAATGACATAATTGTAAATGACGTAAATGTAAATGACATTAAGTGTAAATGACATAAATGTAAATGACATAAATGTAAAGATAAAGGTAGAACGCGGATTGTATCTAACTTGGGATCTTTAACAAAGGTATAATATGAAGGTGTAAAGGTTGTCAATCCTTACAACGATCTCATCAAGAATTTACTATCAAAAGAAAATGATAAAGCATCATAGTTTCGCACTAGTCACTCACCTAAATAACATAAATTTAAATGACATAAATTGAAAATCCTGCATGTGAGATAACTCGTGTTCCCTAGCATGCGATATAAGTCCTCTTAATAGCCTACCCAACATCATGAAATAAGCATAAAGCATCTTAGGTTTCCACCCCTCTTTCCATCTATTCTAAGTTAAACTAACATAGATTGAGTTGTGGTCCCTAGCATGCCCTATCAAACTCACATAACATCAAGTCAAAAGCATCATTGCATAGCTTGTGTAAATCATTCAAAACTTAAACAATTCTTCATAGACAAAGAACAATCTGTATCTTAAATGATTTTATTATTAAGCACAATCCATAAGCATATACAATCATCATACCATTTGCACAAAATCCTACCTAAATACAATCAACCTCAACTCATAACCCTATGGAAAAATTACATCAAACCCTAAATAGGAATCATCCCCTCAAGGATTTGGATTTCTTCATTGAAATTGAAGAAATCCATTTCCTAAGGAGTATTGGAGTTATGGGTTGAGTTTCTATCCACTACATAAAGAAAATAAATGAAAACTAAACTAAAATCTATAAGAAAAACACACTGGGCAGAGCTCTCAGAACACCCACTGCCTCTCCCTCCTTTTCTTTCTTCTCGGCTGAGTACATTTATAGAGGAATGAAGCCTTGATCTTTCTTAAGGAAAGATCAAGCTAAAGATCTATCTTCCAGCTGTTTAAGAGTCCTCTAGGAAGTGATTTTGGCGCCTACCATAGCCTACCAGCCGCAATCTTTGATAATTTTTCCAAGATATTTAGATATTTGCTGATATTTGCGTTTCCAGAAGATTCATGAACTTCACCGGCATTTTTGACCCTCAAGACGTCCGAATATGATCTTTCACATAAAATAGAATTTGTGCGTCTTGAAATCTTATTTCCAACGCCTCTGACCTTGACTCAATCCGATTTTTGTACTGGGAGATATGGCCAAAACAGTACGCGGAGGTAGTGACGAAACTGATCTGGATGTTTCTGGAAGCAGCGGCGCTCGAGCGTCACTTTTGGGCGCTCGAGCGCCCATTTTCTGTTTCAACTTTGGCTTGATGAATTGTTCCTCTTTGAGTCCTATTTCCAATGCCCTTGACTTTGCCTCAATCGGAGTTTTGAGCTAAGAGTTATGGTCAAAAGAGTGCGCAAAGGTCATTGGTCAACAGCTTTGCAAAAGTTGATGTATTTTCAGCCCGAATTTGATAGAATTATTTGTGTTCTTTATTAAGCCCTACAAAATAAGATAAACACTAAAACATAACAAAATATTAAATTACAATACAAACTAAGGCTTAACATATGCCAGTTAAGGGGCTTGAATGTGTAACATTCAGCAGTTATCACTCCCCCTGAATGGCATCCAAAGAAGTGTCTTGAACTACCGCGTTGATAGATTCCATGACAGTTTTTGTTCTCATGTTGTAAACTCTGCTGGCACGACTTGTGGAAGAGTAGCCAAGAAAAATTCCTTCATCACTTTTAGCCTCAAATTTTCCCAAATTTTCTCTATCACGGAGAATGTAACATGTACTTCCAAAAACTCGAAAGTATTTGACAGTTGGCTTCTTTCCTTTCCATATCTCGTATGGTGTTTTGTCTGTCTCAGGCCTTAAGTAAACCCTATTGATAATATGACATGCTGTATTCACTACTTCCCCCCAAAAATGTTGAGCCAGATTTTTGGCATGCATCATCACCCGAGCCATATCTTGAATAACTGTATTCTTGCGTTCAACTACTCCATTTTGCTGAGGAGTAATAGGGGATGAAAACTCTTGTTTGATGCCATGAGTATTACAATAGTTTTCAAAGCTTGAGTTCTCGAATTCCCTACCGTGGTCACTTCGAATTCGTTTGATAGAGCAATCTTGTTCATTCTGAATTCTTTGGAACAGAATTTGAGCTTGGCTGAAGGCATCTGATTTTTCACGCAGTAACATAACCCAGGTATATCGAGAGTAATCATCAACAATAACCATGATATATCTTCTTCCTCCTAAACTTTCAGTTCTAGTTGGTCCCATAAGGTCCATATGAAGTAATTCTAGATTATGAGAAGTAAGAATACCTGAGGTTTTCTTGTGAGGGGTTCTGATTTGTTTGCCAAGCTGGCATGCTCCACAGACGCTTTTCTCTATCTTATCCATTGTCGGTAGATCAATGATGGCTCCCCTCTTGGCTGCTTTGGCCAAATCTGAATAGTTCATGTGACCGAGCCTTTGATGCCATAATTCTTCTTTGTCAAGAGTGGCTTTATTGCAGCTGACTTGAGCAAGGGTAGATAAGCCATAGCAGTTGTCAGTTGTTCGTTCTCCACCCATCAGCCATTTTCCATTATTGTCAAAGATATTGCATTCTTTCTTGGAAAACTGGACAACAAGATCTTGATCACAAAACTGACTAATACTTAGAAGATTTGCTTTTAGGCCTTCTACATACAGGACTTCTTGAGAAGTAGGAGCCCCAGGAATTTCCACTGATCCTTTGCCTATAACCTTGGACTTGCTACCATCACCAAAAGTAATGTTGCCACCTCTTCCTTCTTTTAGTTCTTGAAAAAGAGTCTTGTCACCGGTCATATGCTTTGAGCAGCCACTGTCTAGATACCAAAGACAAGTATCGAGAACTTTTAAAGCGGTATGAACTACAAGGCAAAGATGGTCTTCCTTTTTGACCCATACCTGTTTGTCCTTGGCAATATTCTTCACATGATGCTCAGTTACTGCAGTTGTTGCCCTTGAGGTAGAACAATTTGATAGCTCAGCTAGTTTTTCACTGATGAGTTTGACTTGATCAGTTAGAACCTTGAGTTGATTTTCTATTCCAGGTTCATTCCGTTGAAGAGAAAAATTCTTTGACCAAGGCTTCTGAGTACGGAGCTGAAAACAATAAGGCCGAGTATGACCAACAACTCCACAATGATGACATGTAGGCACGAATTTAGGCTGGTATTGCTTCTTTGTAGGAACTTTGGTTTCAGCCTTGATGTTTGTGGTCAGAGGAACATTCTTCTCAACCTTAAGATCCTCTTCTCTAGTTTTGGCTGCATTTAAGTTAGGCTTGACAAACATAACCTTAGAAGAAGAATTACTAGAGGATGAAGCAGCATATCTATCAAAACCTAACCCAGTTTTATCAGAAAAGGATTTTTGCTCATTTAAAATCTTGTCAAGTTTTTCACTAGAGAACTTAGTTAGATGAGTCTTAGAATCACATAGTTCTTTTTCAAGAGTTTTGATTCTAACAATTAACAGAGCATTCTCAGATCTAAGAGTATTACAAACAGCATTAGAGTTGGTTAAATCATCCAGAAGTTTAGCTTTCTCAACAATAAGTTCTTCCAATCTTTTCACAGTATGCTTGTTGGATTTTTGCAATTTAGAGAATTCTCTATAAAGGGTATTATAAACATCTTGCAAATTATCCTCACCTTCATCATCAGAAGACTCTTTCACATCTGCAGTAGCATATTCATCATTGTCAGACAAATCATTATAGGAAGTTGTAAAGGCCAGATAATTTACCCCATCTTCAAGAGTCTTTTCAGTATCTTCTTTGTCAGACTCATCGCTTTGAGTGGTGTTGAAGGCTTTTCCTTTGGATCTTTTCAAATTTCCACAATCTATACGGATATGCCCGATTCCTCCACATTCATGACACTTTACACCATTTGTAGTCTTGTCTTTCTCACCCAAATCAGCTCTCCCTTGATTCACTCCTTTGGAATCATACTTGAATTTCTCAGCAGCTTTATAGTTCTGATTTCTGAAGTTCCCATTCTTGGGTTTGAAAAATTTCCTCATTCTTCTTGCAAGCATAGCCAGTTCTTCATCGTCCATGGATTCCTCATCAGAGAGTCATCAACATTCTTAGCAATCTTGAGAGCAATCCCTTTGTTCTTCTTGGGTTGAAAGTGATTGAGCTCATGAGTTTGAAGAGATCCAACCAGTTCTTCAACTTTTAATTCTTTAATGTTTCTGCTTTCCTCAATGGCAGTGACCTTTGATCTGAATCTTTTTGGGAGAGATCTCAAAATCTTCCTGATAATTTCTTCATGTGAAACAACCTTTCCAAGACCAATCATAGAAGTTCGAATAACACTTAATTTAGCATAAAATTCATCAAATGTCTCTTCTTCTTGCATCCTAATTGCTTCGTATTTTGAAATAAAAATTTGAAGTTTAGAAAATTTAACAGTTTCTGTTCCTTCATGAGTAACTTGTAAAATTTTCCAGGCATCCTTGGCAAGTTCACAGAGCGAAATACGAATAAATTCGTCTGCTACTGTAACTCCCAAGAATAGCGCGTTTAAGGCTTTATCATTACGAATGCAAGCAGCCTTATCATCCTTAGACCATGAGGTACTTGGTTCCTCTGGACGTGTCCATCCAGGTTCAACAAGTTCCCATACATCTATGGATTTAAGGTAAACTTTCATACGGATTTTCCAGATAGCATAGTTACTTCCATCAAAATTAGGAACATTATTAGGATTAAGATTAAGAGACATTGAATGGAGTCTAGGATCACACTCAAGAATTTAATCCAAACAGAGTGAACCCGCTTTGATACCAATTGAAAATAATAAACAGACTCCAAATAACACCTAGAAGGGGGGTTGAATAGGTGTATATCAAATAAACGCGGAATTTAAAAAATAAGCAACCACACAAAATATTATGAAAGCAATAAAGCGCATAACACAGATATTTTGGTTACGAAGTGGAAACCTTTTGAAGAACTCTTCAAAAGTAAAACCACTCCGGGGCAGCCAAACCCAGGAAATCAATGCACTAGAAGAATGAGAAATTACAAGGTGTTCATACTTACAAAACCTTTGTGAGAGACACACTCTTGTACTAGACAAGTGACCCGCTTGCCCGCTACCGCAGTAGTTCTCCCAGAACCTCTGGACAATTCTTCTATTGATCTTCCTTTCTCGGAACTCCGATAGGCTTCAAGTGTTGCAAACAAGGATTGTGTGATACCCAATAAACTCTAAGAGAGGAGCAATATGATTACTCTAAACAAGCCTAAACCTCTCTTAGCACAAATAAAATAGCCTCTAAAATCTTGGAAATATAGCCTCTAAAGTGTATCAAAATCGTGCTTAGAGGACCTCTATTTATAGCCTTAAAGAAAAAAACCTAGTTCTAATTGGAAAAAGGATTTCTTCAATAAATCAAGTCGGCGTCCGTACGAGGCAGTGGCTCGTCCGGACGCATCTAGGTTAAACCCAAAAATACAAGGCAAAAACAAATAACTCGTCCGTACTGATTGCAGCCGAGCTTACAGATGCGTGCCTCTGAAGATTCTCGTCCGTACGTCTTGCAGACGAGTTAGCAAACGAACGTTTCTGGAATATTGAAAATTCTTCACGTCCGTACGGTTTGCAGACGAGCGTTTCTGGAATTTTGAAAACTCTTCACGTCTGTACTGTTTGCAGACAAACTTGGAGACGAATGATTCTGGAAACCTGAGCAGTTTACTCGTCCGTACTGACTGCGTACGGAATTAGAGACGAGCCATTCTGTCTTGATCTCGTCCGTACTGACTGCGGACGGATTAAAGACGAGCCATTCTGTCTTGATCTCGTCCATACTGACTGCGGACGGATTAGAGGCGAGCTCAACAAATTCTTAAAAACAAGAAATATTTTAAGAGCAAATTACAATAAAACTTTGACATCAAAATTTGCCAATAAAATACTAACAATTCTTTTAGAACATATTAATTTTTTATTTTTCTTCTATTTGTGAAATTTGCGTTTAAACAGTGTTGTACAAATTTGATTTTGTACAAACGGCAGGTAGTGGGAATTAGACAAGTTTATTTATGTTTAATTGATACATTTTATGTGTTGTTAAATTGGAATCTTGATGCTTTATGTCGCGTTTGAATGTGTCAAATGGTTGATTAGATTTGAATAATTTTCTTATTTTCACTCAATGAGTCTTGGATCATTGTGTTTTCTACCAGCACGATAACTCACAAGTTGTCGACCATGGGTAGAGGCGGACGCACGTTGAACGTTGGGGGGACGGATGTCCTCCCAAAAAATTTTAAAAACCCAACTTTTACTAGGCTGTTTTAACCCCTGTCCCCCAAAATTGTTAATATTTGTCCCCTCTTCCAAGATGGCACACCTTTTCTTTTCTTTTGGCGTGTTATCCAACATGAGTTCTGACTCTTCATTTAATTGAAAAAATAAAATTTAGAAGAAAAAGGTATGTGAATGAACTGAAACTTGTGCCTACAACTCTAGTCTTACATGGCCTATCTCTGCAACATCTACAAAGTGCTTTTAAATATTATCACCGAACTCCTATTGGTCTCTAATCCATTTCTGTCTCTGATTAGTGTTCACCAATCTTTTTAAGTGCAAGCCCTTTTCACCATTACATCTATTTCACTGTTTTTCACTAAATCGAAGCCTAGAATTGAGACCCTGTTGCTGATTGAAAGCTGGGCATGGAGAGAAAATCACTATCAGGGGTAGAAAGGTCACAGGAAGGA
>FXXK01001481.1:14280-76805 GCA_900184695.1 Betula pendula | reverse complement strand
TTCTTTTAATATTTTATATTTATTATTATTATTCAACTTTTAATTTCTATATTTTTTATTTGGGGGCATTTTTGTTCTTTTATGAAATTTAACGTTTAAGAAAATAATATTCCGTTGGATTTAACAAGATTCTTTAACAGCGAAGGCAAAAAGTAACAAAATGATAATTCATTGAGGTCATCTAGTAAGAGTGTCAATTCATAGGAGCATAGTAATAATGTGTGGTAGTTCATGAAAGAAAAAGTAATTACCCTTTATTTTTTTCCTTTTTTTTCTCTCATTTTTCCTTTGGGTTATGTTTGGATGTACCTTCTAACTCTCTCCGGGCAACGTTGAAGCTGGATTGATTACTTTGGTCTACCTACATGCCTCCGGCAAACTCGGCAAAACCCAGCCGACACAAAACGGCTGGCTAAAACGTGAGCTGAGCTGAGCTATTATCCATTGGACCTCTAATGCAAAGTTGCAAGCCCAGGCCCGCCTTTTCTAGATTGTTTTAACGGGCCATTGCGATCCATGCAATTTCGGCTGAGACCTGTCTTTTAAGGGAAATCACTCACTAGTGAGACTCTGAGGACTGAGAGAGAGAGAGAAAAAAAGAAGATTTATTGGGCTCAGTTTGTAAATACCTTAACTTCCGGGGAACTCCAATTAGTTTCACACTGGTCCAGCTCATGACTTGTGGAATTTTGTATGCTGTAGCCTGTGGGTTTGGATCCTACTGCTATGGAAAATAAATAAAAATATAAAGTTTGGAATTATTCTATAATTTGTCAAAAAAAAAAAAAACCGCTGTCGTTGTCAAGCCCTTCATCGCCGAAACCAACGGTACAGATATTTTTTTACTTTACGTAAATCTGAACTTATTAGTGTGAGAACAATTTATTTATTATTGGATAACTGTGAAGACACTGTCACGCTGTACCGGATTTTAAATTATTTGTAGCGAAGACGCGTGCCGGGGCGCTGTCTTGTTTGGAAATAAGTGTTAAGTGGCTCAGAAAATTTACATAAACAAAAAGAGTGCAGACAAATGTGTGAAGAAGAAAGGCGATGAGCATGACATGAAGTGGTCCTTCAATTATATTCCCTAATAAGTTAAACTAAGCATAGGCCATTTAACCTTGAGCCGCAGTGATTAAGTGGTCTCAAGAAAAAAAGTTGTTGGACATATATTAAGGTAAAATTTTGACTTTTGAAATAAAAATTTTTAATTTTATTAATGTTAGTGTTATAATCTTGACAGATAAATGTTATTATAATCATGTTCAATTATAATAATTACAATTAATCTCTTTCACTTACTTTTTTTGCTTAAAAAGGAAAAAGAGAATAAAAAAAGAAAAAGAAGAAGAGATAAGCCCTGTATAGGTGCTTAGAGGTTGTTGAATAGATTTGGACATTTGATGGATTTTATATCTTCAATACTGAAATTTCTGGTGGCACACTCTCCAAAGATCTTACCCACTTAGATTTATTTTTTATTCGGGACGCCATTTTTATATGCGGCCCTGCAATTTGGTCACAATAGCTGTCAAAAACAAATCATATTCATAGGTGAAGAAGCCCATTTTATCAATAATGTTTTTTTTTTTTTTTAACGTGAATTTTCATTTTTTTAATTCTTGAATAAAAGCTCTTACAATTAAAAAGTTAAGGCATAAGCACAGCTTGATAGCCATAGCTCAAGGAATTTACAAGTCATAGATAAAGACAAGCACATATCTATGACATAATCTTCCACACACCTATGTACAACAAGCAGACAAATTCGAAGACATATACAATCAAATTCACACCAACATTATTAAAACTTCTCGAAAGTTAGGAAAAATCACATCCTTCAACCTGAAGGGCAGGGATAAACAATAATAGAAATAAAATTAAAACAAACAAAAGCAAGTAGCACTAAGCAGATCTACCGACTAGAAGCGGAGGGAGGTTGGCCGGTGTGGGAGAAAAATGCGTAGGAGCCCCGGAACACGATGGAGGGACGCAAGAGGGTGAAAACTCTCAAAAAGTTTCAAATCTGATTTTGAGAAACCAAAATCAAAACTTTCAAATAGTAGATCCGGGGTCATGGATGGAGGAGAAGGTAGAATGCGGCCATTGATGGTGGAGAGGATGTCAGCAAAACCTGCTGTGCTCATCACGTGAGAAATATGAGAGGGAAGAGGAAATAGGGAAGAGATCCCTCCTCCCCGATCATCGTTTTTTTTTTGTTTCTCTCTTTGAAGCGACTAGGATTTTTTCCGATGTCCCCCATTCCACCATCCTATCAATAATGACATTCTATCAATAATGATTGCAATAAAATTATATCATTTTATTAAACACCTCATATAAATGGCGTCTCGAATCAAAAATAAGAAAGTGTATAAATAATACTCAATTCATGAAATTCGAATTGAAATTACAAAAGACACAAATTTAGAAAGAAAGAAAAATCCATTTAATTTTTTAGATTAAGCATAACTTGGATCGAACGTTCATACAAAAATAAATAGACTAGGGGCATTTTGGGGCAATTATGTTCGAAAATGTCACATGTGATGTAAGTGACATAAATTTTATACAAAAAGTTGAAAAAAAAAATAGTCAAATATGCCGAGCATCACTGTTAGGTAGTTTGTAGGGTAAAAAGCGTGTCACTTTTTAAAGTTGAGTAATGTTATATGTCTAATTTTTGTCAAACTTCATCCAACTTTATATATATGAATAAAAATGGGCCTTATATAAAAAGTTTTTTTAAGACTTTCATTTTATATTTGTGAGGCTCATCTTTTTTTATATATACAAAGTTATATGAAGTTTAACAAATAAATTGGATATATAGCATTATTCTTTAAACTTTTGAAGTAAAAATGCCAAATGAATAATACTTTAGAGGATAAAGTGTATTTTTTAAAAAATTTTAAAAGTATTTTGAAAAGTTAAAAAAAAAAAAAAAACATATGGCTCTCATGTTAAACATTTTTCATCCCTTTTAATGCCAAATACTAACAAGCAAAGTAATTTGTAACATGGTAATTTGGAGGTGGTAAATGTGTATTCCCCATTATCAAAGTTTATCATCTTATTAATAGATTTATTTATTTATTACTACTTCAACGTATATAATGACACGTGAAAAAACATTCTCAATTTGAAAATTGTTAAAATAAGAGTTTATAGCATATTGGAAGTCGAATTCTTGCAAATAATTTAATTATCTATATGGAAAGTAGAAAGTAAAATTGTTGACAAACTTTTACTTCTAGTTAGATATTTGATCTTTAGTTCTCTAAAAATTTCATCATGATCTATAATTTTAAATGGAAACACTTACCTATTACCTACATAAACATTAATTTATTAAAGA
Source organism: Betula pendula (assembly GCA_900184695.1). Classification (NCBI taxonomy): domain Eukaryota; kingdom Viridiplantae; phylum Streptophyta; class Magnoliopsida; order Fagales; family Betulaceae; genus Betula; species Betula pendula. The sequence goes on along the minus strand of FXXK01001481.1, from coordinate 73,444 downwards.
TGGGTGAAAAATACTCAATCCTATTGTCATTCTTGACATATATTGTCTAAGTTTAATAGCTACATTTTTTTGTTATACATAAGTTGGCTTACAAAATATTTCTTTTACATCTTGAATTGCAATTGTAAGTTTTTTTAAGTACTGATATATATAGAAAAATACATAATAATATTAAAAAAATAAAAAATATTTAATTAACATAATTTTAGCTCGACCAAAAAATTTAAATTCTTAACTCTACCATCATGTAACAAGGCTTGATAACTTCCGATGGCAAACAATTCTTTAAAACATTAAGACCTTTAAGTTGGGTGAACATATTTTTGGTGAAGCCATTTTTGTATAACTTTGGCATCTACAACGAAAATACGTTAAAAAAAAAAAAAAGAAGAAGAGTAAGATATATATTCTCAAACTACTATTCAATTAATAATATTTTTTAAAATTTTTAATTGAGATAATATCTCTCTAAACTATCAATTTAAATAATATTTGTACCTTAAGAATCAATTTGGTATAAGCCTAAGAAGCAATTTAATAATCCTTTCTAAAATCAAAAAAAGTTGAAGAAATGTTTAATCAAGAATTAATCAAGAATTAATCAAGAATTAATCAAGTATATCGAAAGAAAAGATGGGCCATCTTAGCCTCCTAGGTGGGACATGTTTGAGGGAGGATTTTTTTTTTTTTTTTAGAAGTGAGGAAGGGAACAAAAACCAAGATATCAATCTTAGCGGGAATTTTGAAAGTCGTTCCCTTTTACTTATGTTTGACCACAGATCCCAATGCTATAAACGGCCATTCGCAAGCCACGATTCGCCGCTACAATTCTGACACGTGCGCTTCCTTCAGCCTAACATGACTGGCCGCCACGCTGACAAAATTGGCAAGATATGTGTGACACACTCTCATTGCTCCGGGTGTATAAGGAAGCAAAAGCTGTCTCATACGTGTCCTTGGTTGATTGGAACATTTCCATTATCTAATTTGCTCTTTTTGGGTGCTTAATGATTTGATTTATTATTTAAATCGTTTATTTTAACGAATTAAAAAATGTTAAACGAATGCCTTAAATTCGGTCACATGTCACTGCATGCTTGGCTCGTGACGGCTCACGAGCCAGCTTACAAATTCTACAGAAAATTCTAAAGCCTCCATTGAAATTTGGGGAGAATATCGATTATCACTCCAAAGTGGGAAGCAATCAAAAAAGAAAAAAAACCCTGAAAATTTTCTTTTCCACCGTTACCAGCTATGAATTATGATTTAATTATTTTTGTAATCAATTTTGTTGTGTAAATAGTTACCAATTATATTTTAAAGGTCATATTTATTGGAATTTTGAAATTGGGAGACCATTGTTTTTATTATTTTATTATTAAGAAGTATAAAAATTATATTTTTATTTCATAATTATTTTATAATGCTGATGAGTATTAAAATTTTGAAATTGGGAGACCATTATTTTATTATTATTAAGTAATTATAAAAATTTAGGAGAAACTTCACAAAAGTCCCCTGAACTTTCACGCGATTTGAAGAACCCCACCAAACTTTGACTTCTCTCATTTTCACCCCTCGAACTTACAATTTCTATCATAAGACCCCCTTCCGTCTGTTTTCACCGTTAAATTTTTTTTGAAATTTTCAAAATACCCCTCATTTTAAGGTTTAGATTTTTTTTTATAATTTTTTTTGTTTAAAATACAGGGGTATTTTAGGAATTTTAAAAAATTTTAATGGTGAAAACTGACGGAAGGGGTCCTTATGATAAAAATTAAAAGTTCGATGAGTGAAAATGAGAGAAGTCAAAGTTTGGGAGGTTATTCAAAGTGCGTGAAAGTTCATGGGGCTTCTGTGAAATTTCCCCTAAAAACTATATTTTTATTTCATAATGCTGATGTGTTAGTTTCAATCAACTATTTGATCAATCCTTGTTTAAAAATTAAAATTAAAGGTTAGTTATGACTGCTACATCAACTTTGTTTGATAGATATGAGATAAAAATGTAGTATATAGTATTAGTCTTTTGTTTATTAGTTCTTTGATTAACATGTATCAATTATCATCACTTAAATCAAGTATCCTTCCCAACTATAAGTTACATGATTACGTAGTTTCCTAAGTTATGTTTGTTAATTTGTTTGGTTAAGTGCATTGTATGTCTTATTTTAAAATAGCATTTTGATGTGATATAAAGGTAACAATATTTGTTAAAAGTGTATCCTGAATCCTAATAGGGTTGGTATTTGAGAATGTATTTTTTATATACTACACTTGCTTATTTTGAGAAAGAGTGATGATATAAGTCACTCTCTATGTCTATCTTATGTCAACTAAAATTGGTGTGACTTTAAAATTATTATTAGATCAAAAGTCAATAATGATCTATCATAAATTTAATAGTGATTTTAAAAGTCATATCACTTTTGGTTAACACAAAATAAACATAAAAAGTAACTTATTCAGTGTTTGACTCAAAACAAATATACAATCTTATTTATAAAACAAAAACAAAAATTAAATACTTCATAAAAAATGGCTACGTGCCCACTTTTACCGGAGGAGGTGGGGTGCTCGCGTAGGAACCCATCATATATTATTTAAGTAAGAATATAAGTGTTTTTTGTTTGATAATGTATTTGTTTTGAGTGAAAAATTCTAATCGAATAAAAATAAAAAAGGTTACCAAATGATACCTACTTGCTACTTGTTATTGCAAAAGAGTATATACAGAATTTACCATAGAATACCTAGCGTTCAAGTGTTGATTTCAAAATTATAACATATGAAGGGATTTCTTAGGATCTATAAAGATTTTCTTCCTATTTTTTAGTAGATGCATTTAAAATAATAGAAAATGCCCGAAATTCTACAAATTTTTACCCTTCCTGATTTAAACCAAACCCATTCTTAGCCACTTGCACAACTTGCCATTTGGAAAAGAAAAATGTGTTTTATCCATGTATCCAAAATAATTGGGAGAATTACATATATTTTAATCGTAGATCAATTTAATATGCTAAATTAAAAAAACACAATTTAATTTTTTTTTTTTCCCCACGAATTAACATGCCACTAATTTTCTCAACTTCTCTATTTCTTGAGCTCGCCTCACTCTCTTCCTAGTAGAGTTTCCCCATCTCCTTAGTGAGGTATTCATTTGCCGTTCGTGAGGCTGTTAAGGGAGGAGGGATAGTTCTCCTTTCTTCCCTCCTCAATTCCCCCTTTTATTTGTTCCCAGTAGTTTCATATCTTTTTCTTTGTGTGTGTGTGTGTTTTTTTTTTCTTTTTTGTTTCTCTTCTACCCACAAACATTGCATATACCCTTCCCCCACTGTTGCCCTGAGCTTCACCACCTGCTGCTTGCCCTCTCCACCGCACTGATCGGCACCACCCGCCTCCTTCAACTCGGAACCGCTCTCCTCTGCCGATGCAGCTGTTTGTTGGTATTTTGTTATTTTGTTATTGTAATTTTTTTGTTTTGTATTTTCGTAGCTTGTTTTGTTTTTGGCTGCTTTTATATTGTGTGGGTTACTGTCTCCTCGATCTCCAGTGGTTTAATCCGTTTGTGAAGACTTTTGTAACTGGATATGTGTTGGTACCTACCTCTTTCTTTTACAGTCATTAATTCAGAATCTGACAATGTATCTACCGCTTCAATTTATTGGTTGTTGCAGTTTCAAATGAGGGTTCAGATAAGTTCGCTTTAATCTGTGTTTATTTTGTTTCTGTTATCGTTATATGCGGCCATATTGAGAAGTCTAAGACACTTATTTGTCCCATTGCTTACTGTTTATTTGTATTTTCTCACTGTTATTTTCGTGTTTGATCTAATGTTGAGGATCCACCAATTTTTTGGTTATTTGTTATTTTTATTTAAGATTTTTTATTATTTATTTCTTTCGAATCAAAAGCGGCAAAAATTGTTCATTGTAACCATTTTTCTTATTTAAATTTTTTTTTTAAATGCCACTAATTTAAAAGCTCATTTAATGTTGCCAAATGCCAATGGTCCTGCCTATATGAAGACTGGAGAGGAGCATCTAGTTTCTAGAAGATCCAATTAACAATCAAGGACGAGGCTGATGGGCTAGGAGAATTTGGAAGCTGGACCACACTGAGAGTGGCCCTCAAACCATGCAAAAGTAATTTGATAATAACGATAAGGATAAACTTGAATAGAAAAAAAAAAAAAATCAAGGATAAACTTATCTCGGAGAAGATAAAAAAAACCAATAAGGATACACTTTATTTAATTGAATGAATTATCGTCGTTTTTGTAATTATATTTTAAATTTTAAAAACTTTTAATTTAGTGAATTATCATTCAATTTTATGATTCCATTAAGAGTTTCGGTTAAATCTCATCAAATTTTTTAAAATGCCTTTAAAAAAAAAAAATCAAACATTTAGACGTGTATTTTTGTAAATTCTATTAAAATATGATCTACGCTTAAATCTTTGTATTTTTTTTTATAAAAAAAAGAAGAAGAATATTTGAAAATTTTAACGTTATTCTATTAAGATTTAACGAAAAATTCAAATGTAAAGGTGTAATTAAACAAAATTAAAAAATAGATATATTAAATTTAAAGTTTTAAAATTTTTATAAAATAATTACAAATATAATAAAAGTTTAAATAAAGTTTTCTGACAATTATGAAGTGTGATGTGTATGTGAGAATTTGGATTTTCATTATACCACTCGTCATTTTCTTACAGTCCCTGACAAAGAAACGTGAACAGATGCACCTCATATTTCGTCATACATAACGACTCGAATAGTTTTCCTTGCCTGACTCAGAGGAAGGCTTTTCTGGAAGTGAGGTTGTCATCATCATTTATATCTCTGCTGCTAGCCTGCTATTGGATAGTTGCGACCATAAACCCCACATGGGAGGGAAGTTTTCCGTATTGAGAAACAAAATTAAACATTTATTTTGGTTCATATTTGAGCATTTAAGTTATTTTTTATATTTCAGCTACATATTTTTCTAAAACACTTATATCTGATTAAACATTTTAATTATCTATTTTTCACTTTTTTTTATTTAAAATATTATTTATTTATCTAATTTTTCTGTTTTAAAACAGAAAGAAAAGAGATTGAGATTTATTTTTGTGTTCATATAAATTATGCATTGTTGTGCTACAATGCTCAACAAATTTGCTGAGTATGGTAACACCTCAGTAAATTCTTAACAATCTTAATTGGCAAAATGTGAAGTTTTTTGTGAAAAATTTTTGTTTCATTGCTAGCCAAATTTTAGCTATTTTGGCTAGTCCAATTGAGTGTTCTAACAATTGTGACATAGTATTATTAGAAGAATATTTGAAAAAAGTTCACATATCCTTCTTAAATTACTATTTAATAGATAATGTTTTACTCAAACTTTAATTGTAACATGTTTCTTCAAAATTACTAAATATTGTCACCGTCTCCCAATGACAAAAACATTATTAATAAAATTAAAACAAAATATTTTTTTAAAAAAACTTAAAATAAAATAAAATAATAAAACAAAAAATCTAAGGGGTTGGTCGGGCTAAATGGGGTGACTCGACCACACCTATTGACCAAAAAGAGGGTGGCTGAACCATTCCATGACCATTTGGATGGTAGTGAAATTTGAATTTAAGATAATTGTATTTATGTTTCATTATGATGTTCTTATCATTAAGAGCATTAGCAATAGCTTCTTTTAAGCTCTATTCTATTTTCTAGTGTAGGAAAAATTGTTAAAAAAATTCAAAAAAACATATGTAGTAGCTTCCCTAAACTATAGAAACATAAAGGAAATCAAAAGTTATTCCCTTCATATAGGAAATTAAAAGTGGTTCTCTTAATATTATTTTAATATAAAAAACTTTCTCTATCATCTTTCTTTTTTCTACCATTTATTTAGAACACTATTTAAATGGTTTATCTTTTTTCTAGCATTTAATTTAAATAATATTTAAATAGTTTATTGGAATAGAAAAGTAAAAAGTAGTTTGGTTCCCTACATTAAAAAAAAATATAAAAAAACAGCTGTTAGTGCTCTAAATCAATTTGTACATGCTACCAAGGATTATGTTAGTATGATTAGGAAAAAAAAGAAAAAAGAAAAAGAAGGATAATGTTAATAGAAAAATACTCACAAATGATCATTGTTAAAATCAAAGTTTCACCGTCAGCTAAAAAAAAAAAAAATCAAAGTTTCATTAGTAAACTGAAAAATTAAAACTAAGGGAAATAATATTTTTACTATATGAATAAACGCGCCATTTCAATCTACTCATTGAATTTCTAAATCTGAATTTTAAATCCTTAAAATTTTCCCAAGTTTTAATTAACTCTTTCGGTAATTTTTCGTTCAATTTAGAATTGTCCGTTAAGCCATGTCAACTTTTTTTTCAAAGTAATTTTAAAAAATATAATTTTTTCTAATAAAATAATTTTTTTTTTTTAAAATTGATGTGATAAAAATGCTAACATGACATTAACTTACATTATTATTGAGCGAAAAACGCATTAAAGAAATTATTTGAAACTTGCAAAAAAAAAAAATGTAGAGTTTTGAAATTTATAGAATAAATTAAAAGATAAATGTTTGTTGTATATCTTTTGGGTCAATACTTTTAATTTTTTTTTTTTTTTTATGCAAAAAGTGAGTATCATCATTTTTTCATTTGAAAAAAAAGGACCAAAGATTGACAAAAAAAAAAAACATTACTCAAATTAAAATGACATGTTTATAGATTTATTTTAAATTAATTTCGGAAATTTATTACATAATTATTCCAAATTAATAAGACGATCGGGGCCTATCCCCAACACGCAAGGCTCGTGATGACTTAAAACAGAAGTCCTACGGTTCAGATGCGCGCTGTCGAAGCCGAAACCGCGATGAAGCCGATTTAGCCGTCTCGGAATTTTGTCTACAAAATTTCCCAGAAAATAAAAATATATAGAAAGTATAAAAGCAAAGGAAAAGACAGTCTCAGTTTGGTGAGATTTTTTTTTTTTTTTTTATTAATTTTCATTCCCTCTGTTTCTCTTTCAGAGTCTCTCAACCTTCCCATAATATCACAGCAACGCTCGCAACAATTTCAATTGACTCAGAAGAAATTCCACTCGTTCTTCTTTCTAACCTTTGTTGTTGTGTAAATATCATTCCCTTCCTCAAATATCACTGTAAACCTTTCTGCATTTCAGCGTCAATGGAGGATTTTGGTAAACAGTCATTGAACTCACTGTTACAGTCCATCCTCTGAGTTCCAAATTCCTTGAGCTTTTTCCGTACTTGATATTCGTTGAATATTCAGCTGGGTCGCTAAATTCGTCGACATAAAGTGTTTTCTTCACTGTTGTTGGAGATTTAAGAAGTGGGTCGGAGGTAAGATTTGTCAGATCTTCATCTTTTTTCCTTTCTTGTCCTTTTGCTTTTTATTTCTGTTTAGTAAGTGTGAGTTGTGAATTTGAGGTACTTAGAACTCTTAATTAATTAATTAATTGATTTATTTTTGTGTTTTTCATGGTTATCCAAGTGTGTGATGTGTAAATAGCAATATTTTCATGGACGTGATTGAGATCTGGTTGGTTTCATTTTTGTGATTTTCTCTTCTTTTTCTTTTATATTGTTTGTCTTGGTCTAGGTTGGGATGAACAAAGTTACAGTTTTTGATATTGTATTATTTGAACGATGGCCTTGCGGCTGAAGTTCGATCCACCGTTGGCGTTGGATTTGTGGAGATTTATGGATAAGAGGACTAAGAGTTCTTCTATCATTTGTTAAAAAAAAAAAGAAAAAGAAAAAGAAAAAGAAAAACAAAAAGAAATCGTCTTATTAAAACTAAAAACATAATTGTGTAGTGTCTGAGGAGTTCTTACATGACATACAACATGTTTCATTGTACCAGAGCTGGATAGGAAAGACATTTTCAAGGTAAAATTATGGAATGTTTTTCCTGTTGCATTATGCAGTCCAAATTTTCCAGAAGGAACTAATTTGGGATGTTCTTTGCCGAACAATGCTTATTAGGGTTATTGAGGGTGGAAATCAACTTCCAAATATCTGCTTTTTTGTGTGTGAGAATAGATTGTTGTGAAATATTGGAGCATTGCGATGAAAGTTGTTCCAACCTTTATCCACCTGAAAAATGGCTGTTTTTAATTGATGTGGTGGGACTGTTGTATTTTGAGTATTTGAATTATTTGAGTTTATTTTTGAATTGTAAATTTTCTTTATAAACCAGTTGATGTGTTTGTATGTTTGTCACTGCCAGACCAATGTTATACACCTTTCCCACTGATCAGATGGTAGATAGAAGACATCATAATTTTCTTGTTTTCCATTGTTAATAATTCCCATAGAACCCATTATGAGGAAAATATAAATGAGGATTTGGCAACAGCCAAGGACATTCCTTTTGTTGTTGTTGTTGTGTTTGTATCTACGGATATACGACTTTCATTGTTGGAGAACTATACAATCCAAATGCACCATATTCTGGATCAATATAATTTTGTTAGTAGAAGAGAACTTGTTGTATGTAGGTAAACTCGTGATGATTTTTTTCATTTTGAGGGGTTCGTAGTGTGCTCATCCAAGTGGTTCATCTTATTATTGTCAGTTGAAACCTGCCTCAATTTGTCGGAGATTTAGATATACATGCCCACACCTTGTCCTCAGTGATTTAGACAGCCTTAGCTGCAGTCGGGAATACCTGAGCTATTTGAAGAGATGTGGTCAGCCTGCATTCAGCTAGAATGAAGACTATGCAGGTTATGCTCATATAACACCTTAAACCTTTCCTCTCTGGATTTTAGCATGCAAATCTCTTTCTTATTTTTTACTACTAGAGTTTCTTTTTTTTTTTTAACGGAGTTTTTAGTTGTCAATTTTGTAATCAATCATAGTGCCAACTCCAGATTCCCCCCCTTCTCAAACCAATACTTGTACTGCTTCTCAAATGTCACTATCATTTAGCGTCAACTGAGTGATGTGCAAAATTTGTAACTACAGTCAGACCTCCATGATACTTTGTTATGATGAACTATGGTGATTGATTTGGTACCACCAGTACTTCTACATTGTTGTCCCCTAGTCACCACCAGAACTCTGAAAGACCATTGTAGCTTCAGCAAATTATGTCCATGTGGAGGACATGCATGACTGGTGCTCCTTTTGCTAGTAGATGTAGTTTAGATAAATTTATATGGTATGATAACTTGATGAGTTGGATGTTAAGCATGATGTTTTTATTATATTTACAAATATCTATTAATCCATGTACTTTTTACACATCCATATTATGATAAACAAGAAATTATGGCAAGCAGTTTTACTGACTTGTTATTGGAAACGAAAATCAATGAACTTGGCCTTGCAAAAATCAAAGAGAGCTGCCTTTTGCTTTTCAACCTTAATAGTGGTGCATTTCTGTGCCTGATTTTCTACTAGTACTGGCATTCAAGATATATTGTCACTAAAATGAAGAGAACTTCTATGGAGTCACAGAGCACACAAGAAAAACAATCCTCAACCCAGGTTTCACATGAGTCCCAAGATGACCAACCAAACAATCAGACAACTGAGGCTCCTGTAGCAGATTCAGCTTCAGTATCTACTTCAAGCAATGATGGCAAAAAAGTTTCACGCCAAGACATTGAACTTGTAAGACAACCCATTCCTAATATATATATATATATATATATATGTTCGTTTTTCATTTTTTTTTAATTCCGATTATCTTGATATGGGTCACAACTAATCTCCTTCTCACTTTGTGTTGATAAATTCTACAAAATGGCTATTGTAGGTCCAGAATCTAATAGAGCGGTGTCTACAGTTGTATATGAATAGAGATGAGGTGGTTAAAACCCTCTTGACTCGTGCAAGGATAGATCCTGGATTCACAACCCTTGGTAGGCAGCATGAAACCTATTTATAAGCCTTAAACTTGCTCTTTATATGTCATGGTAAACTTTTTAATTATAATAGATATACTCGAAATAGTGAATGAAGTGGAAAACTGGAAATAGAAGTTGTGATGACCACAAATTAGAGATATTGCTATCACTATTTGTGATTTTGTGTTTTGAAATAAGAAAAGGAGTATTTTATTTGATTTGTTTTTCCTTACATATTAAGCAGCACCTTAATCTGATAGTCTTATCTATTTTTTATTGATTTCATTCAGTATGGCAGAAGTTGGAAGAAGAAAATGCTGATTTTTTCAGGGCCTATTATATAAGGCTAAAGTTGAAGAAACAAATCCTCCTGTTCAATCATCTGCTTGAGCATCAGTATCATTTGACGAAGTATCCGGTAGCTCCAAAGGTTCCTTTGGCCCCTATTCAGAATGGGATTCATCCCATGCCTGGTAAGTTTTCAGCTTGCAATCGTATGGTTGTTTTAAGAGCACAAATTACCGGTATTATATCAATGCAAAAGAAGTGAGTTTTTGGACTACTTCTGTATGTCCACTTACTGAAGTTTCTAACACTTACCAATCAACTGCTGGTTGATGACTATCTATTTCGGGCTTCTCAAATAAGTTCCTGTTTAAGGTAGATAGTAGTGTTAATGGTTATCCTCTACATACTATTTTTGAAAGCTTTCAGGAAACTTTGTGGTGCTAGTGCCTGTTTCTTTTTACTTCTTTTTCCTGAATATGTGGTGGATAAAAGGGTATTCCCTTTTGATTTTCCTCATTTTAGTATGGAATTATGCTTCCTTAGTATTTTGGTTAAAAAAGTTTCTTTGGGCTTGAAAGTGTGGTTCTGATGATTTCATATGGAGCTTTTTCATCAATGGAAATTCATTGTTGCAGAAGGTTCTAAGCTAGACACTTCTTATGTGCCATTCTTATATTATTGTTGTCATTGTTATTCAATGCCACTTGTTTGCAGTGCAGTTAACAACTTACCTATGGGATACCCTGTGCTACAGCAACCTTCAATTCCAGCAGCAGGTCAACCCCATCTTGATCCGATGGGCTGTGGAATATCAAGCTGTCATGTGGTTAATGGAGTCCCTGCACCAAGCAATTTTCATCCCATTCGGATGAACTCTGGGAATGAGTGAGACCTTCTTGATCTTCAAGTCATTTATCATTGACTACTTATTTTAGTAACAGAACTCAATGTAGTTTGCTATGTATTTCAATTTACTTGTATTCTTTGTCTATGAATATTATTGCATCGCTTCTTTGAAATTCAAAGGATTGGGCCAATGAACTATTAGTTGCATATGCATGCAATGATCTGTTTGCATCTGTAATTCACGTCATGTGTTTGTATCCTTTGTTTATTTCTTCCTCTGAACACGTCTCACGTCACAGTTTGCTTGGATGACATTGTCTTGTCCATGGTCAACATCTTATTGGATCAATGAAAACTCAATCCCAGTTTCCTTCTTTCTAAATAAGCAGTTTTGCTTGATAGAAGTTATGCTAATGTTAGCTGCTTTTGTCCTTGTTGAAGTATGGTGATGGAGAGCAGTGCTGCTGATGTGGCTCCTATTATTCCACCAAACAGCACCATGTCATCCATGTCAGAGATGCCTGTGAGTCCTACATCAGTGGCATCCAGTGGCCATTTCCCCTTCACTGCATCAGAAATATCAGGGATGGGGGTAGACACATCAGCACTTGATACAGCTTTTACATCAGATGTGGCGAGTTCAGTAGGATTGCAACTAGCACCAGATGGTGGTGTTGGAAATTCCAGGGATTCTTTCAGATCACTGGACCAGATCCAGTGGAATTTCAGTTTATCAGATCTAACGGCAGATTTGTCGAACTTAGGAGGTAAGTTGTAGCTCATCTTTTGAAAATTCCAATTGGTGATATATAACCGTGATAGTAGATATTTATGTCAAGCATTTACAAGTTAAAAAATATATACATTAGGAAATAAAAATAAAATAAAAAAGAGAACGCAATGAAGTTTCTCCTAAAAGAAAGCAGGAAATTTACTAACTAGACATAGAGATTCTTGAAGTAATCTGACCTCTGCATTATTCTCTTTTTATGAGGAGCATAAAGTTGTTGTGGAATTGATTGATACACATTTTTGATCATTGCTTCTTGATACTGGCTCATTAACGATATAATATCTTTTGAATAACATAATGACTCTTTTATTATGGCAAGAGAATCATTCATGCATGGATGGATATACTTTCGTTTATGTCTAAATAGGCATAGCCTGTTCTGGATCTCTTCATGCTTTTTTTTAATGTATTGCCTTCAACCCTTTGCAGATTTAGGAGCCTTGGGTAATTATCCTGGCTCTCCCTTTTTGCCTTCAGACTCAGAAATTTTGCTTGATTCTCCTGAGCAAGAGGATATAGGTAATGGAAATTGCGTATCTTGTTTCTAATGTTCTTATATAATGGTTTGGGTGATTAGTGATGGACAAACACGATCCATATTATCCATTTCGAGGATACAAAGATGTCTAAATGACAATTGGATAGAACTTGAGCATCAGAGGTGCAAAAAGGTGTATTGATTCATTGCAATATCCACCGTGTGTGTGTCCATGCAAGAAAAGGAAAGTTCTTTTATCATACTATCAAAACTTGGTTTGACCAGACTCTGGCGTTTTGGTCAAGATTGATGTACTCTGAATATTAGTAAATTCTGTATCTGAGTACGTTTTATTTTTCTCTTTCAAGTTCAGTCTATGGGCGGTAACACATATCAATCGTTTAATGGGGTGTCCAAGTTTGCCCTAATGCTCCATGATTTCTGTGATTTAAATTTGAACATGTGTCATCTCTGTGTTGCTGGTTGTATGCTAATTGCTTTACCTCATTTCAGTGGAGGAGTTCTTTGTTGATTCTGTCCCTGGACCACCATGCTCTCAATCAGATGAGGAGAAACCCTAAAGGTGAGGGCATCCTGTTTCACTTTAGACTTGTTAGGATAGGATAAAGTTTGGATTAATAAATAAGAATTTGACATTCATTTACTTGCCATTCTGGGGTTTTGTTATTAACAAATTTGAACATTTGAGCATTGTAGTTAGCTAGTTTACTCTACATCAGCGTGCAAGTGGGTAAGTAGTCATGCCAATACAAGTTATGATTTTCTTGTAATAACCTTTTCAGAAAACTTTATCATCTAGAAACAGCATTTATTTGTAATCTTGTATTTGGCTACATTAATGGGACATTTCTATTTTAAGCCATAGTTATGCTACCATTTCCCATGTTCTTCCTGACATACCAACCACCAGGTTGGATTGAATTCTTAATACTCAAAACAGATAGTAACTCAGCATTTATTTATTGTTTGGGGTGGAATGGGCCGGGCTTTGGCAGAAAAGATGTATAAGTTATTCATTGAATTTGTTTATTATCTGTGAAATGGGCGGGTACCATGTTTACCATTTAACTTATTTCAGTCTGGTACTATGTTTGGTTTCTTTAGTATTTTCCTTCACAACTGGTATTCAGTATGGATTTGGCTTGCATCCGGTGATTAAATAACTGGAGATCTCCTGTAATTCTAACAAATGGTGAAGATTGCAAGAAGAATCTTAGTTTTTACCATTGTCGGTGAGTTCTCTCATAATCTTGCAATCTTTACTGTTTATTTGAACCATATGAGATCTCAAGTTATTTAATCATTGTAGGCAAGCAAAACCGGTTAAAAGTATTTAGTTGGTAAATTTTTAAAACGAATATGCTGAATGAGGAAAAGTATGAAATTGTGAATTGCGATTGAGTGCTAACTGAAGTTAAAACGATCGTAGAATAATGGCGTTGTTTTAATTGATCAATACATTCCATTGGCTACACTTTACTGAAGTATCTATTATTATTATTATTTTAATGTTTTCCAAGTTTAAATTTGTTGTCAACTTAACCAGCACTACAATTCGATTTTGGGTCAATTTGGTGCATGAAGTTTGTATTTATGGTCAATGTAACATTTTCGTCCAAATCTTTTAGTTTTTATTCTGCTGAATGGTACACATACAATTGAGATGAAACCAATGTCGTTTTGGCTTAAATTCCCTGGAGAAAAGCATTAGAATGAAAACTGGAATTAGACGAAATGACTATATCGACAGCAAATGAAAACTTAAATACTAAAGTAAAGGTTCTAACTTTAGGGATCAATTGATAGTATATCCAAACTTATAGAAAGCGAGATATGCCTTTTGTTTTATTTTTTATTTTTGGGTTAATTAAACTTACCTTCCTCTTTCCTTGTCATTTCTACCTCCTTGTCATTTCTTTCCCGCACCAACCCACCATTACCTTCCTCCCCACCCCTTATTTTGTATGACTTTTCCATTTTCCTTGACTAAATAATTTTGAGTAAACGGCAGCTCATAATTCTTTATATGATAAATTTTCAAATTTGGAAGACTGGCTTTGTTTGATAACATTTTTTTTGGTTCTCCCCCTTGTTTTTTCTCTTTTAAAAACAAAACCCAAAATCAACTAGGGATATACAATCATTTTCTAACTAATGCATAACATGAAGCAAGTTTTTGGAAACTTTTCAGTAAAGTGTTTTGCATAACATGTTGTCATTTGAAGGAAAAACCCTTCTCTCTAAAAACCGACGTCATAATGTTATGCATTAATAGAGAAGATAGTAGTATATCATTGGTAAATCCACACGAAAATACAAAGCCTGTCATAAAACATGAATCTGTCTTTCAGTCATTTGGTAAATGCATCATAACACCAAATTTTCACCCTTTAAATCTCTTTCTCCAGTCCAAACTCGGTAGCTTGATCGACTAATTCACGGTGCAATACAGAGTTTTCTTCAAGTCAATGCACTGGTGAAACACCCGTCACCAGATTTTTTTCATTATTGTAATCTCTAAATATCAAACCACTTAGTTAAAATCAAAAAACAATTTTTAACTTGATATATGATTAAAATTTTACTAAAATAAGATATGGGAGAAAAGCGGAAGCGCGGAGGGAGAGAGAGAATACATGATTTTGGATGGTTCGGCCTTAGAAGTTTACATCCATCACTAGAGAGAGCCCGATAGAACTACATCTTTAATGAATGAATTGATTGTACAAGTGTATTACACTGTTTATTTATTGAGAAAACGTGGTAGTTAAGGTAGGCTAAAAAGGGAAATCAAATCTTGGGTATTTGATTATAAGACACACAACTAAGGTAATACATATATAAAATAAAATATTAAGATTACTATGAAAAATATTATAATACTAAGGCTCCGTTTGTTTCGGCGGAAAATGATTTTCAGAAATCATTTTTCGTGTTTTTCGGTGTTTGGCGATGCTGTAAAATAATAGTCAATGAAAATCATTTTCAGTTTGATCGAAAAATCTTATTTAATTTCTATAAAATGGTTTTTTTTTTTTTTTTTAAAACTGTAAACTATTTTTCGAGTTTGAGTTTTTCATTTTCAAATCGTCAGACTATAGCCAAAGATAAAACCTCGTCGGAACACAATCGGGACCCGACTAGGATATCGTCGGGACCTGGTAGGGAAACCCCGAAGACCCAGTTGTGACCCTGTCGGGACCCAATCGGGATATCGCTGGGAGTCGGTCGTGACCTTTTCAAGACCCGACCAGGACATCACTGGGAACCGGTCATGACCTCTCCAGGACTTGATCGGGACACCGTCGGGAATCGATCGAGACACCATTGGGACACTGCCGGGACCCCATCATGACTTAATTGGGACCTTGCCTGGACCTGGTCGGGACCCCACCGAGACTTGGCCCCTAGTCGGGTCTCCGTGGTGGTCCAACGAGGGTCTGACAGTGTTTTGGCTGTGGTCCGAAGATTTTATTAATATAATATATTAATATTTTTAAGTTGTGAATAAAAAATAATTTTTATAGGTTAATATGATTGATTAAAATAAAAAAAATATTTGTGATTTTTCGTATTCACCAAACACCGAAAAATGTTTTCGGTGGAAAATATTTTTCGACGAAAATCATTTTACGCCCAAACAAAAGAAGCTCAAGTCTATATTATTTTTAGGAAGGGAAATGTTTGGGGTATCACAAATTTTATCACAAAGTTATTTACAAATTAATGTCATAATCCAAAATTCGTAAAATAATTAAAGAGAAACTAACAAGCCATGCAGATGTTGTGCATAAATATTTCACTTTTTATAGACTGTCACACTAATTTGTAAATCACTTTGTAGTAAAATTTGTAAATAATGTCTTTTTTTTTTTTTTAATTTTTTTTTTTTTTTTTTAATTTTTTTGGCTAACAACTCGGATTCTCGGAAGATAAACGTAATATTTGAATACATCATGCCCACATTCTCGATGCCTTTATTTCATCCCACAGCAATCAAACAATCCATATTGAATCGTTGTCTCAGAAAAAAAAAAGAAAAAAAAGGAAGAAGAAATCCCCTATTGAATCGTTGTTCTCCTTTTTGTAAAAAACTTTATAGTATGAGATTAAGACTCCACACCAAACTCATCTCTGTCACATATCTTCAAGCTTTAATATTGTTCTGTAGAACGAGCACAAGTTCAAAGTTTGGAGAATCATATGTTGTTGTTGAAAGTGCCTTTCATCTCCATTTTAAGTAGTTAAAAATGATATACTCATAACCAAAAAAAGAAAGTAGTTATCCACCGCTTGATCAACCAAATGTAAAATTGTAAATATTTTTTTGTAATCAAATTAAGAAGATTCTGAATTGAGTAATGATATTTAGTAGACTGCTATATGAGTTACATACACTTTGATAATGTGATAAAAAAAATTAGTCATTGTAAAAAAATAAATAAACCAATGAACAAATTTTTTTTACGTCATTTAAGTTGTATAATAATCATATAAGAGCATTATCATCCGCTCTTTATATTTACTCTATATTATGATGATAAAATCATTTTTTCATATTTTAACTATCTATTTTTTTTAAGTACCTACATCCGGCGGTCTAAACTAGGGATTTATTTTATTTTTTCATTTAAATATAATATTTTAAGAAAAGGGGAAGATAAATAAAATTGAGAAAAATAAAAAGTTTGAGAGAGAAATAATATTTTATTAGTTAAAAGAAGAGTATGTAGTGAATAGTGCTCTCTACTAGGAAGGAGCACTGTTCATGCTCTCCACTTTTTTCCTTAAAGTGAAAAGCCGGATGGAAGCTCTAAAATGCTTCAAAATGAATTTTAGCCCCTTAACGTAGAGAAATCCTTACTTTAAAGAATTGAATGAGAATACTTTAATAGTATACTAAATAACATTACTTCTTTTTTTTCCTAATTAACATTACTCTTTCTTTCCATCTTGTGATGACATTGACAAGAGTCAAGACAACACTTTTAGTTTACCAATCTCCCACCAATTTCCCCTTTTCCCATTTGAAATAGGAAAATAAAATAAAAATAAAATGACCATTATATTATTACTTTTTCCTATCAAATGGAGAAAGAGTTACAAGGGAGGGTCTTTCCATTTCTTGATCCGAATGTAAGAAAGAATGAAAGACCAATTATGAATACTTCTAAATACAAGATGTGAAGCGGTCCATCTAGCTAAAGAGTATGCACAAACATTGGCACACTTAAAAACTTTTACAGCTTTCAAAACAGGAAAAATAAGCAAATTAAGTCTAATATCAGCAATTACATTTGCAAAGTTCCAACTCAAAAACAAACTGCGATTCTGAATAGTCAAGATAATGTCAATTGCATCCCCTTTATGAATAAGATTGTCAATCCCATACGAACTAGCTGCATGAGTAGCCAAAACTGCGGCTTGGACTTCACCAATAGCAGCATCAAGTGTGGAAATCTGTTTGGTGATGGCATAAATAATATAACTTGCAAGATTACTAATCATGACAGCTATAACAGCAAAATATGCTCTCACTGCCATATAAAAATTAGCTTTGAAGCCACCAATCAGAGAAGGGGGTCAAAAAAAGTGAGTTGTTGCATCTATTCAAGCTTTAGTGTGAGCTTTTATAGTTCTTAAATTTTTTTGAATTGATTGTAAAATCACAGGTTGAACATCATTATGAACTAAATGGTTCATAACAAACCGAATGTGCTCCAAAGTAATAGCCGCATGAAGCTGAAATTTGTGGGAATCCGAACTAGGGACTACAAGTACCTGACTTCGATTGAGAATGACTACAATTCATTCAGATATGGGCTGATTACTGAAGGCTTCAGTATTGATAGCCCATGAAGAGCTTATCCACAAAATTCTGGCAAAAGAGCACTTAAGAAAGAGATGAGAGATGGTTTCTTGGGGGCCTTTGTAAAGAGGACACTCCTAGGCCGAATGGTCCTCAGAGAGAATAAATCTACCAATGTAGGCTCTAATAGGAAGAATATTCCAAGCAGCCTTCTAAAGAAGGTGTTTCAATCTATGTTGAATTTTAAGGCCCTAAAGGTAGTTCTAGTTTTCAGAAGATAGAGGAGAGAGCCTGTTGGTAGTAATTTGAGAGGCCACTTCATGGGCAGATCTGATCGAGAGTTGTCCAAAGTGGCAGGAACCTAATTCCATCTGACTGAGGATACCAACTGAGGAACATGAATTTTTTGGATTTGCTGGGCGTTTTATAAATCAAACAGGTCGGTCGGTAAAAAATGATTCCAATCCTAGTATGGGGGTCAATCAAATTAGCCACCTAATAAGAAGGAATAACAACTAAATTTGGGTCAGGGAATCTTAAATCTTTTAAATTAAAGAATCACACATAGTTTTTTTTTTTGAGCAACAAAATTATGTTATATTAACGTAGACATGATATGGCTCTCACGTGACCAAAAAGTATTTATGTAGGTTAAATTAAATTAAACGTATTACGGTACAATAAAAAGAAGTAGGTCATATAGTGTTGGAAAAAAATATATGCAAAATTAGTCTGTGTAGTTTGTCTGATTTGCAATTAATTCTTTGTGATATTAGAATGTTCTGAGAGCTCTTTGGGGTTGAGGTATGCATAAATAACAGGTTATTCACTACTGTCAAACTATGTCAAAAATTTGACAAATTCCGTTAATGTGTCATATTATAATCAATAAAATTATGATACGTGTTACTTATAATAAAAAATAATAATTTAAATAAATAAAACATAAAAACTATAATATATAAAATATATTGAAATTAAAAAAATTTATTATTATATTTTTAAAAGTAAGGGGCAAATAGGGGGGTGGCCACCCCCAGCCGACGGGGCCAGCTTTGGGGTTGATGGGTCATCGCCCTATTCCAGTCTCTTATCTTTTTTTATTTATTTATTTTATATTTATAAGTGACACATGTTGTGATTTTATTGACTTTAACATGACACATTAATTGAATCCGTTAAATTTTTTTATGAAATTTGACAGCAGAAAGTAATATATTATTGAAAAATGTTACTTTTCCTCTTTTGATCATTCTGATCATTCTCTCTTTCTTCCGCTTTTTAAAATTTTTATTGGATATATGAGTCTAATTGTAATTTAAAAAAGAAAGAAAGAATGGCATAAGGATGAGGGAGGAAAACATTTTAACTACACAGAGCTAATTACAATCAGATAAATCAGGAATTAATTACACAGCTAATTATTTCCCGGAGGCTCGCTTGGGATGACTTGAGTCTTCTCTCCCGCGGATTCTGTATTGCTTTGTATTTCCCTCTAATTTTCTTATCTCACATTCTCTCTGAGACGCGCAGACAGTTACTGCCTTTGGAGACTCAGACTCTCTCCGCGAACTTTCTTCCCAGGGTTCTGCCTTAATATTAGTCTATTCTTCCTGTTTCTGATCGTCCATGAAAGCAACTCGAGTGTAAGGAAGGCCAAATATGTACTGTACAATATCATGCAATATACTCTCTTTCATTCTCTGTCTGTTTGGTTAATGAGAAACGGTTGGAAAAGGAAAGAAAACTAATCCCAGAGAGCAAGACCCATGATCACTTCGGTTGAGTTTGGTTCAACAATTTGGCAATAGTAGAGGTGGGTTTTTCTTTTTACTTTTTTAGTATAAATGTTATTATTTGTGTGGGTAGCAGGGCAACGTAAGTAGATAAGAGTACGACTTTTTAATTTTCTTTTCTTTCACTTTTCTCAGCAGGGCCAGCATTTTAGCACTATATAACAATCATCCCAAGTTTGGCTTTTCATAGTGAACATCTAATTGGCTGAAGTTATGGGCTCCAATCGACTCAAGTGTGTAAGGTTAGTTTGTTCAACAGTCTCCATTTGTTGCTATGATTTCCTCTGATTTGATTCCAACTTTCTCGCACACAATTTCAATAGCATCTCTCTGTTACCTCTTTCCATGTCTGTGCATGTGTGTTATGAACACCATCATTTGCATACACAATCAGTATATAAAGAGGATGACAAAGACTGAACCTATCCTGGAAGGATCTCAGTATTACATCCAGTTTTGGTAGTGAATTTACATTTAACCAAGATAACTGAATAGGGTGATTGGTAGTGTTGCAAATAGATGACTTACAGGATTGTCATTTTCTGCCCTGGGTTCAAGAAAATTCCTCCAATCAATTTGAAGGAATGTCTGTCCATTTTGAAACATAAAACCTAACATCTTTTGTGTTGCCTTGTCATTGACCATTCCAATTAGTTATTTGATTTTGATAGTGTCCAATTAGGTACTCACATAGCTTCTGACACTTTCTAATTTTCTTTATGCTACTTACCATGCATATTTATACTTTCATTCAGGTTTGAAGATTGCGAGAAGCAATGTTCAATTGATCGACTGTATCCTTGGAAGACAATTTTGGATCCACAGGGTCAATTTCTTCAAACGTGGAACAATTTTTTTGTGCTCTCTTGTGTGGCATCGGTGACCCTAGACCCCTTTTTCTTTTACATTCCAATTATGAAGATAGACAAGGAGAAGTGCTTCGATTTGGACAATAGAGTGGCGATCTATGCTTGTGTTTTTCGTTCACTCATAGATGCCTTTTATGCATTTCATATAATCTTTCAATTCCGTACTGGGTTTATTGCCCCTTCTTCTCGAGTGTTTGGAAGGGCCGAGTTGAATGCAGATCCTAAGGCTATAGCTAAAAGATACTTGTTCTCGTACTTCATCATTGACATTCTATCAATTCTTCCACTGCCACAGGTATGCATGTGACATTCAAAGTATGAATAATCTGGTTATCATTACACTCAATTAATTAATACTCTTTTTGCATTCATTAAAGCATTCAGTTCAAACCCCATGTAGTCAAATGTTGACAATTCAATAAAAAGAAACTTGCTTCCTGACTAGTTACTTTGCATTACTATTTTGATGTCTTCTGCTGGCTTTGTTCAGGTGCTAGTATTTATCATCATTCCCTCATTGAAAACCCAAGTTCCATCAGTCATGAAGGAAATGTTGAAGGCCGTAGTCTTCTCCCAGTATGTGCCAAGACTAATACGGATCTATCCATTATATATGGGAGTAACAAGGAGCTCTGGCGTACTTGAGATAGTATGGTTTCGAGCTGCTTATAATCTTTTTCTCTACATGCTAGCCAGTCACGTAAGTTGGATTGTTTTTCAAATTGCATGTTAACCTATTCCAAGATTTTTCCATCACAACTAAATGTGACATTCCAGATTCCAGGTAGTTGGAGCATTATGGTACTTGTTTGCGATAGAACGAGAGGAGGATTGCTGGCAGAAAATGTGTAAGGAACAGGAGAACTGTCAATCTAAAGATTTCTACTGCGGAGACCACCGTAACAAGACCTTTGAATATCTTTATGATGCTTGCCTTTTAATCGAACCTGATAAAATTACAAATTCAACCGTCTTTAACTTTGGAATATTTACTGATGCTCTGAGCTCTGGAGTGGTGGAGTCAAGACATTTTTGGGAGAAATTCTTTTACTGCTTTTGGTGGGGTCTGCGTAATCTTAGGTTAGTAATATATATAATCCTTAAACTACATTTTTACTCAGTTGCCTGCTGTCAAACTATTTCGAACTGGCATCTGCATAATTAAAAATTTTAAAGAGTTATGTTATCTAACTTCCAAGCTAAGCTTATCAACTTAATTATAGCAATATTGACCATGTTGAGAATAAGGTTGTATATTGAATCACATATAAAACTGTACATGAGGTGCCTATTTATATAGGAATACAATAGAGCTGTACATATCAATAAGCCATGTGGGACAATGAACAATATATACTAATATAGTCTAACATCCCCCNCGCAAACTCAAGGTGGAATGCGAGAGACCAACTTGAGGTTGGAGATAAGATCACGGAACCGTCCTGAAGGATGTGACTTGGTGAGGAGGTCTGAGAGTTGATCACGAGACGAAACAGAATGAAGCTGTAGTGAGCCCTGAAGAAGATGATGACGGACAAAGTGACAATCAATCTCAATATGTTTGGTCCGTTCATGAAAAACGTCATTGTGAGCAATCTGAATAGCACTTCTGTTATCACAGTAGACAGGAGTAGGAGAAGAAAGAGAAACACTCATATCCTGTAATAGCCAGCGTAACCAAAGAAGCTCTGAGGTGGTGTCAGCTAGAGCACGATATTCTGCCTCAGTGCTAGATCGAGCAACAACAGTCTGTTTCTTACTTCGCCAGGAAATAAGAGAGGTGCCAAGTAGAAAACAGTAACCTGTGGTAGAACGCCGATTTGTAGGATCACCTGCCCAATCAGCATCAGTATAGGCATGTAGCTGAAGAGGGGACTGTGAGGAGAAGTGGAGCCCATGAAATAATGTCCCTTTTAGGTAGCGAAGAATACGAAGAACAGCTGAGAAAAGAGTGGAGCGAGGAGCAGCCATGAACTGACTCACCTGATGAACAGCATAGGAGATATCTGGTCGAGTGACAGTAAGATAGACAAGACTGCCAACCAAATGCCGATACAAAGTAAAATCATGAAGAGGTTCCCCATCATGAGGAGTGAGACGAGTATTAAGCTCAGTCGGGGTGTCAGCGATCTTACTGTCTGTGAGATTGGCCCGTGAAAGCAAATCAGAGATGTACTTGGCCTGTGTCAAATAGTAGCCATCAGAAGAAGAGGAAATCTCAAGACCAAGAAAATAGCTGAGAGGGCCAAGATCCTTCATCTCAAAATGCTGACTGAGAAACTGCTTGAGCTCTTGAATACCAGTGAGGTTATCTCCAGTAATAATCATGTCATCTACATACAACAGAAGTAGAATGGTGCCTCTATCTATGCGGCGAAGAAACAAGGCTGAATCATAAGAGCTGATGGAGTAGCCAAGGCGAGAGACAATGGTGGCTAAATTTAGCAAAACCTATGCTCGAGGAAGCTTGGCTTTAAGTCCATAGAGAGCTCGAGCGAAGACGACCACACCTTGTTTGTGAAGATAGAGATGTTCCCCTAAGTTTTTTTTTTTTTTTGTGATGTGGCTGCATTATTATATGACTTCTTCCGTCTTTAAGTATCGCCATTCTAGTAATATGACTATTTTTTGTCATTCTCATTTTTTTTTTTTTTTTTTTTGTAAAAAAGGATCCTATATTGGCGTTAGAGGTTCGGCATTTTATCTACAGTCAATTAACTGTCACAGATTATGAGTAGTGTTGATTTTCACTTTACAGGAGCAAAGGTCTCCTCATAGTCCACACCGTATTCTTGAGTAAAACCTCGCGCCACAAGTCGAGCCTTGTATCTGTCAACAGTACCATCAGAACAAGTCTTAATTTTGTAGACCCACTTACACCAACAACAGACTTTCCTAGAGGTAAGTCAACCAGATCCCATGTATTGTTCTTGTGTAAAGCATCAAGTTCCTCTTTCATCGCAACCTGCTAAAGAGGGTTAGTGGAGGCCTCACGAAAAGAGTGAGGTTCATGTAAGGTAGCTAAGGCATGAAAGTAATGAAAAACCTGGAGATGGGAGGAAAGATCTTACTCGAGTGGATCGACGAAGGTCATGTGGTGGCGAATGAGCAGGAGCCTCGGACTGAACAGAATCTGGAGACGCGAGCGGAGGAGCATCGAGAGCATCAGATGTGTGTTGTTCGAGTGAAGACGGTGCTGGAGGAGTGACATCAAGAGCCTCAAATGAGGGCTGCTCAAGCGAGGATGGTGCTGTAGGAGAAGGGGACAAAGGAATATCCAAGAGTGTGGTAACAGGAGGAAAAGATGGCATGCAGAAGTTGCCGACTTCGTGAAATAACCGATGTTCCCAAAAGACTACATGACGAGAGATAAGAAGACGATGTGACACAGGATCATAACACCGATAGCCCTTTTGTTCAACTCTATACCCAAGAAAGCAATACAATCAAGAACAAGGCTCAAGTTTGGTGTGCTCATGTGGTTGGAGTAAAACAAAATAAGTGGATCCAAAGACACGAAGATGGTTATAAATGGGCATGGTGCCAAACAATCTCTCGTAGGGAGTACAATTATCAATAACAGGAGTAGGCAACCGGTTGATTGTGTAAACAGCCGTGAGAGTGGCTTCACCCCAAAATGGGGTAGGCACAGAAGAGGAAAGCAAGAGAGCACGAACAGTGTCTAAAATGTGCCGAAGTTTCCGTTTAGCTCTCCCATTTTGTTGAGAGGTGCCCGGACAAGACAAGTGAGGAACAGTGCCATAGTGTTGAAGTATATCTTTAAAAGCATGTTGAGTATATTCTAAGGCATTATCAGAACGAAATGCTTTAATGCGCTTTGAAAACTGGGTCTCAACCATTTTTGCAAAATTGAGATAAATATTTAATAATTCAGAACGAGATTTCATTAAGAACACCCAAGTGTAACGGGAAAAATCGTCAATAAAAATAACAAAATAACGTGAGCCACTCATACTAGGAACATGGGAAGGTCCCCAAACATCAGAATGAATTAAATCAAAAGAGGCAGCTGCCATAGACTCACTATTATTAAAAGGCAAAGCCGATTGTTTCCCAAGTTGGCGAGAAATACAATCAAAAGAACTAGTGGACACTAGACCTAACAATCCCTTAGATGCTAATAATTGTACCCGAGACACAAATGCATGATCAAGACGCAAATGCCAAAGTGCAGTAGAAGGTGGCGATGAAGAGGTAACAGCAGAGACTCCGGATTTGGGAAGGTGTAAGGATGACATCTCGAACATTCTCCCAATTCTACGCCCGGTCCCAAGGGTCTGTTGCGTACGAGGATCCTGCACATCCACACCGGAGTAGTCAAAAATAAGCCTATAACCAAGTTCACACAGTTGCCCAACAGAGAGAAGATTAAAGGACAATTCAGGCACATGAAAAATGTCAGGAACAGAAAGGGAAGCGGTATTGATAGTGCCAATATGTTTAACAGTCATAGTTGAGCCATCAGCTGTAAGAATGAATGAGGAGTGTGGTGAAGGTGCAAATGTGGTAAACGAAGAGGGAGAAGGTGTCATATGATTGCAACAAGCGGAATCAAAAAGCCAAGAGGAAGATGTACCTGGTAAGACTGAGAGGACAGAGGAAGATGCATTACCAGAATGGGCTAGGACCTGACTGACGATAGCCTCTAAGTCAGCTGTAGATAGAGTGAAAGTGGATCCTGAAGACTCACCAGAGGGAGCAGCTGGAGATGGAGCAACTGGAGAGGTATCACTCTCAGTAGTGGCAACCGCGACATTAGGTGCAGGAGATCTGCCCTTACGCCAACATTTATCAATAGTGTGCCCTGGCCGTTTGCAGTAACGATAAAAGTTATTGTTGTGAGTCTTATGAGAAGGTCGATTAGAAGACAATCGAGCAGGACCAGACTTGTCAGATTGCTCAGGCTGGGTTGATGAAGAACTAGAGGATGGAGCAGCCAAGACTGTGTGACTATGTTGAGAACGCATAATCTGTAGCCTAGTTTCCTCGCGAACTAGTTCAAAAACAGCCTGGTCCAGGGTTGGAAGAGGAGTGCGATGCAAAAGTTGCCCACGAACAGACTCAAAATCAGCATGTAGAGCCAGCAAAAATTGGTAAAGGCGATGCTGATCCCTGCGTGCAGCATACATCTGAGCATCAGTAGGATCCTTCTAAATGGGATCTGAGAGAGCAAGCTGATCCCATAAGAATTGCATGCGAGCAAAGAAATCATTGATAGTCTGTCCAGGTTCCTACTTCAGATGATCAAGTTCGAGCATAATTTGACACTCTCGAGAGCCATCAATAGAGGAGTAGCGGGACGCAAGCATATCCCAAGCACCCTTAGCTTCATCAAAACTGCCAAATAGAGCGGAAATAGATGAAATGGTGGTGTTACGAAACCACGTAAGAATCTGATGATGATTACTGTCCCAATCAATGAGACGAGTGCGGAAAGCATCATCAGACTCAGAAGCACCTTTAGTGGGCTTAGTGATATCTCCAGTCACATAAAGCCAAAGCTTGTGCATTTCAGAAAACTACTCACGATTGAGCCCAAATGGTATAGTTGGTGCCATCTAAAATAGCCTGAACATGAGTAAGAATCTCGTGTTGTGCCATCTGGGGATGTCCAATGCAAAAAACAGACCAAAAATATGAGATCATGACGAAAAATTAAAGTAGGAAACACTTGGTCAAAGCTGTCAAAGTCAACAGTCAACACTGCAAAGTCAACGGTCAACAGTGCACTAGGGTTGACGTGGCAGTATGCTGACGCTGGCCAGATGCTGACGTGGCCACGGGGCTGAGGGCATATGCTGGCGTGGCACTAGGGGCTGACGTGGCAGATGCTGTGCCGGAACAGACTGATGACGTGCGCTAGGGCTGACGTGGCTGCAGTGGGTGACTGACACGCGCGTGATGCTTGACGGCGCGTAGGCGCGTGGAGTGGAGTTCCAGAAAGTTCTGCCGGCGCGTGGAGGCGCGTCCGACAGTATTTGCGGCGATTCTGGTGGATCTGGGATCGCGGCGCAGATCTATCAGATCGCGCCAGCTTCCGAGGTGATCCGATGAACGAGAGCGGCGCTTGGATGGACGGCAGATTCTTTGAGTGGCGCGTGGGGGAGCGTGAGGACTCCGATGAGGCTGCGCTCGACGGCTCTGGAACGGTTTTCTTCCTAGGTTTCGATTGGTATAGGTACCAGATCGAGACGATGAATGGAAGAAGGAGAACCGAAAAAGGACAGAGAGAGAGAGACACCGGAGGTACTGGCGGCGCCGAAAAAGAGCGGAGAAGAAGCAAAAAAAAAAATATTATAACGGTGATTCAGAACCTGTGCTCTGATACCATGTTGAGAATAATGTTGTATATTAAATCACATATAAAACTGTACATGAGGTGCCTATTTATATAGGAATACAATAGAGCTGTACATATCAATAAGCCATGTGGGACAATGAACAATATATACTAATATAGTCTAACAGACCACATTGTGAGTTAAACTTTGGAACTAAGGCATTTTTAACTCTTACGTTTCCTTTTTTTTCTCAGTTCCCTTGGCGAAAACCTTCAAACAGGCACTTTTGTTTTGGAGATATTATTTGCTGTTTCCATATCCATCTCTGGGTTGGTTTTATTTGCACTGCTTATCGGCAATTTTCAGGTAATAATATATATCCTCATCAATTATCTTTCCAACTGTATGTTGTAGCGTTATGAGATGGTTAGGTTTATACATGTTGGATTTTATGCATATGCACATCATCCGGACCTTCCAACTGATGGGCTGGAAGATGCATGTACTGCTGTCTTCTTTAATATAAAATCAAACTCTCTTCTAACTCTTTCATAAAGTTTAAATTCACTAATTCCTATTAGTTTAATCCTTGGAGACAATTGGTGAATTAACATACAATCAGAATTGAATAGAGGTATTAATTTAATTAGCTGTAATTTTATAATTATTGTTAATTCACTATTTATTCCAAAAGCATAAGCTCATAGAAAATGATAATTTTGTTAGAAGTCGCACATTGTTAGAGAAACTAGTTCTTGTACTTCTTATAAGGTTGTGACATCACTCACTCTTCCAGGCGTCTTTTGGAGTTGAGTTAAGCTCACCTTTTACATATTATGTTAATTATAATATGTTATCATAGTCAAAGGTCCTGAGTTCGAACCTTAATTCATTTACCTCAAATTTCAATTAAAACATCTTAGTTGTTGGGCCTCGCCTATCAAAAGGAACTTTAAGTCCACATGTGAGAGAGAGTGTTAAAGTATTGATTAAATAATTAAATGCATCTATTCCTATGAGTTTAGGTTTTTGGGATAAGTGATGATTTAACATAATATTAGAGCTAGGTTTTTATCAAAATGATACCAATGTCATGATAAGAAGTGTCCATTTCACTTCAGAAGTCCATAACACCAGAACAAAGCTCAAAATTTCATATATATCTCCACTGCATTTAACTCAGTCAGAGATAAAATGTCCCTTTACCAATTGTTCCTAAACAATATCCTGAAACAATTAGCTAGTTGTCTTACCAATAACAATTGCAGGTATTTCTGATTGGATTATATGAGATGAAGAAATATTTTCTTTAGGCCCTCATCATTCATCATAATGATACATCCACACTTTGCTTTGCGTTAATTTGTCAAGCTGCCTCACAATTTCTTACTCTTTGTGCAATCGAAAGCATGCATATTCACGATATTATGCAGTGCTTCAGCTTAGATCATGATGAAGCTCAATTTCTCGCTTTATATCATCCAATGTCATGACGGACTCATCATTTGGGGTCTATGTTTAACTTTGAATCTTTATGGCAAAGAAATGCAAGAAGTGGCAGCTTTGACTTTTGCTGGAATCAGAAACCATGGCCTGATTGAGAAATTGCCCTAGTCGCCCCGGTCACATGGTCAAAGAGAAGAAAACCTGCAAAACACAGATAATTTTGAAAAGTTATTGAATAATTTGGTGTGAATTAATGAATCTCAAACTTGTTTAAACTTGAAAAACTGTTGGAAGAAAGATTGATAAATTTGAAAGGGATATTTTACTCAAGAAACATCGATCTGAGAGTGTTGTTTTGCAAATCCCATTCCACTTGCCAATCCTTACCTCGTTTGAAAACAGTTGCTTCACCTTCTCTTCATTACAACAAGAAGCAACTTGGCTTGGTTCCTCATGCATTACTTGCAGTTATTGTTAGAATAGTTTCATGTATGATGAACACTGAACACAGAAGGCGAAAGCTCCTGGGATATATTTCCAGCAACCTGTTTAAACAAAGGGAAATATCGGAGATCCTTGCCAGGGGTGTCCCAGTGATGAAAAGAAATTTCTAATTTAAAGCTTTGCACACTACTTCTTGAATGGATCACAATCGAATTGCTTGCCATTATTGGTAATGAATGCATAAGGGATTCCATATCGGCAGACTATCAATTTGCATAGGAAAGTTTTGATATTCCCAGTATTAATTGTGGCTAACCCCTCCACTTCCGCCCATTTGGTAAAATAATTCATAGCTACTACTAAGAACTTACAACCCCCTTTTTCGATTGGAAGCGGTCCCACAATATCGACCCCCCATTGGCGAAGGGCCATGGTGACGAGATTGGACTTAATTCTTCTGGAGGGCTTTTTTTCATCTCGGGTGAACTGTTGGCATCTGTCACAATGTTTGACTAGTGTGGGTGAATCTCCGTTCATATTAGGCCACAGCCCTGACAGCTTTGTGAGCGAGCATCCGACTTCCCATATGACTTCTATAGATCCCTTCGTGTATTTCTCGGAGGACATATTCACCCTCGAATTTTGAAAGGCACTTGAGGAGAGTTAGGATATACCCCCTTTTATAGAGAATATCTTCGTTTAGAGTGTATCTTGCTAATTGCATTTTGATTTTTCGAGACTCTTTCTTATATTTGGAGAGATTTCCACTTTTTAAATACTGGATAATTTCCTTTGCCCATTCCGGACTAGGATCCTCTGTGTTGATGTGCATCATATCACTATTTTCAACAATGGAAGGACTAGTCAGGGTTCGTACCTTGTGCTTGGATGCATCAATCTCCTCGTTTGATCCTGATCCTATCTGAGCTAAGGCATCAGCTCGAACATTTTCTTCTCTCGGGATTTTTGTGAGGACCATCTTATCGAAAAAGGCTTGGCTCTCCTAGACTTTGGCAAGATACTTGATCATCTTATCACCCCGAGCTTCATAGTCTCCCTGGATGTGGCCGACTATTACCTGGGAGTCGTTTCTGATTTCCAAGTTTTTGGCTCCAAAGCTACGTCTTTTGCGATCCCTAGACCAGCTAGGATAGCTTAGTATTCTGCTTCATTGTTGGTGGTGGCGAAGTCCATTTTGATGGCAAATTCTAGCTCTTTTTGTCTTGGGCTTATTAGAACTATTCCCGCTCCACTTCTGTTATGTGTGGACGACCCGTCCATGTAGGCCACCCAAGTTTCATTTCCCGGGACTCCCTCATTTTTCGGGACGTTACAAAATTCTACCAAGAAGTTTGCCATTGCTTGTCCTTTGATGGTTGTTCTCAGATGGAATTCAATGTCGAATTCCCGAGATGTCTGGCTTGTAAGACTTTCTTCATGGGATATTCGGTGAGGACTCTGATAGCATGTGCTTGGAAATACGGCCTTAACCTCCAAACTAAGACCACCAGGGCAAATGCTAATTTTTCTATTCGAGGATATCTCTCTTCAGCTCCATGGAGTGCTTTGCTAGTGAAGTAGACCGGTCTTTGGACTCCTTTATCTTCTCGGATCAAGGCTGAACTCACAGCTGAAGGTGATACTACCAGATATAGGTACAGTATCTCCCCTTCAGTTGCTCTGCTCAAGAGTGGTGGATTGCTCAGATATTCCTTTAATCGTTCGAAGGCCTCTTCACATTCTTCGCCCCAAGTAAACGCTTACTTGAGAATTTTAAAGAAAGGGAGGCACTTATCTGTGGATCGGGATATGAACCGGTTTAAGGCTGCTATCCTTCTGGTGAGTTGCTGTAGCTGCTTCATGGTTTGTGGAGGATGCATGTCCAGCACTGCTTGTATCTTCTCGGGATTCGCCTCGATCCCTTTCTGTGACACCATAAATCCCATAAATTTTTCAGAAGCTACCCCGAAGGCGCCTTTAGTGGGATTTAATTTCATCTGGTACTGTCTCAGTGTTCCGAAAGTCTCTGCTAGGTCTTCTACATGGCTTCTCGCTCAGATGCTTTTGACGAGCATGTCGTCTACATACACTTTTACATTTCGCCCGATTTGCTTTAGGAACATTTTGTTTACTAACCTCTGGTAAGTAGCCCCAGTATTTTTCAATCCAAAAGGCATCATTTTATAACAATATAATCCTCGGTCGATGATGAAAGAGGTTTTTTCTTAATCCACCTCATGCATATGTATTTGATTATACTCGGAAAAAGCATCCATGGAACTAAAGAGTTCATGGCCTGAGGTTGAATCGACCAATACATCTATCTGAGGCAGGGGGAAGCTGTCTTTTGGACACACCTTGTTGAGGTCGGTGAAGTCCACGCACATCCGCCATTTACCATTTGCTTTTTTCACCAGGACTACGTTAGCTAGCCATTCAGGGTAGTCCACCTCTTGGATAAAATCTGCTTGTAACAGTTTTTCCACCTCAGCTGCAACTGTTTGATTTCGCTCTGGGGCGAAGCTTCTCATTTTCTGTCTCACGGGTCTGTGGCTTGGATCTACATTTAGTCGATGAGTTATCACTGAGGGCTTTACTCTAGGCATATCTTCGTGGCTCCATGCAAATACATCAGCGTTCTTTCGTAAGAATTCCACTAGTGCCTCATTTTGTTCTCGAGGTAGTTGTGATCTGACCCTTATTTTCTTCTCGGAATTGCCGATCTCAAACTCTTCTAGCTCTTCAATCGGTTCTCCTGATATTGGTTGCTATTTACCTCCCTCCTTAGCTCCTTCTCTGAAATTGGACTTCTCCAGCAATTCTTTGAAGGAAGTATTATAGCACTGACGTGTTATCCATTGGTCACCTCTTACCTCTCCAACTCCTTCCTTGGTTGGGAACTTCATTTTGAGATGTGCGGTTGAGGTTATAGTTTCCAACTCATTCAAAGTGGCCTGACCCATGATGGTGTTGTATGTCGACGGTCTGTCGACTAACAGGAATTTGACCATGATCGTCCTTTGTTTCGAGTATTCTCCTGGAGTCACTGAGAGTTTTATGGACCCCACATGATAGACTTGGTCCCTGGCAAATCCCACAAGGGGGATGCTGCTGGGATAATCTTATCTCGAGAAATTCCGACATGTAAGAAAGCTGACCAATAAAGGATGTCAACTGAGCTTCCATTATCCACCAGGATACGACGAACATTGTGGTGTCCGATCTGTATCGAGACAACCAAGGCGTTGGTATGGGGTCGACTCACTTTTGCATAGTCATCATTAGAGAATCCGATGAGAAGGGAATCTTTCTTCCGCGTTTTGAGGGGCCGATCCACAGTATAAACTTCCCAGCTCTTTGCTTGTTGGGCGTAAGCTTTTCTTGTTGAATTGGTCTCACCTCCCCCCACGAATCCCCCGGATATCGTTCTGATTTCTCCGAGGATATGCCGGTTTTGCTTGGCCATGCCTTCTGCTTCATTCGCGTCTCGGTTCATCCCGTCGTCATTCATGATTCCGAGCCTCTTCTCGCCGGTCTCGGTTTCGGGGATTTGGAAGCGTTTGAGCTCTGTAATCCCGGTGTGGATACCTTTGAGGCCGGCTGTCCCTTGGTGGATATTGTTGAGGTTGGTCATCCCTCCTTGGGTATTGCCGAGGATAGCGTTCTTCTTCTGGGTTATGATCTCGGTGGTCCCTCTGGTCTACCAGGAACTTAACGAGCCTTCCATTCTCAATATGTTTTTCAATCAATAACCTCAAGGTAATACATCCTCCGATGGTATGACCATTCACCTCATGGTAGGCACAACATTTGTGTTGATTTTTGAGTAGTGGGTCTTTCTTGATCTCCATGAGGACCTCTACAACATCAGTATTCAAAAGGGTGAAATTATATTCACTATACCTTTTATGGACTCGGGGGTTGGTTATTGCCTGAACTTCTGATTCCTTCTTTTTCTTCTTCTCGCCTTCCTTCTGAATCGAGGCTGGTGTTTGCCGAAAGAGCCTAAGTTCCCTAAGATTCTCTTCTTGGTTGATGAATTCTTCTGCTTTGTCCATGAATTCCTGAAGGTTGTCTGGTTGGTTGTTTTTTAGCTAACTCCATCATCAAGGCTACACTAGGATGGATTCCCTGAAACAATGCTACAAAGGCCATTTCATCAGTGACATTATCTAGAGACAGCTTCTCTTGATTGAAACTCATGATATAGCTTTTCAGAGATTTGTCTTTTCCTTGGACCAATGTCAGCAGGTGGCCGGAGGACTTTCTGCGTTTTCTTCTTGCGAAGAACTGGATTAGAAACTTTCTCCCTTGGTCTGCAAAACTATCTACAAAACTCAGGGGTATCTTCTTGAACCAATCTCGTGCATTTCCTTCCAAGGTTAGGGGAAAAGCTCGACAAGCCACCTCATCAGATGTGCCATAGAGATCGAGATGGGATTGTTATTGGTCCAAATGCTCGGTTGAATCTTCTTTTCCGATGAAGATCGGAATGCTGGGCACTTTGAATTTATCAGGAAGGCGCATGGCAACAATCCTCTCGATCAATGGTGAGGCTATTCCCTATGATAGATAATCTACTACGGAGGTTTTACCCTTACCATTTTGTGAAGATTCCTATAGAAGGTCGCATTTCTTCTCCAACATGGCCACCACCTCTCTTAGTTTCTTCACGTCCGCTTTAGTCTTCCGGCGTTTTCCCTCCTGGATTGAGGGTTCAAGGTCTCCCCCTTGGTTCTCACTTAGATGATTCGAAGGCTTTGGGCCGCCTTCTTGATTTTCGTTCAAACGGTTGTAGCTACTGTGCTTTTCGCCATTTCCAGTTTGCTGTCGCAGTGTGGCATTGATCCGTTGTAGCTCTTCCATATCTTTCTGCATCCATACGATGGTTGCTTGTAACGTGGCCACATATGGGGTTTGGTGAGGTGAAACCTCTACATTTGCAGCTCCTTGAGGAGGAGCTCCAGCATTTTGACTTGAACGAGTGGTCACCGTTATGGGGTTTTTTTTTTTTTTTTTTTTCTTGAAAAAGATCTTGAATCGTTCCCACAGACGGCGCCAAACTGTTAGAACAGTTTCCTATATAATGAACACTAAACACAGAAGGCGAAAGCTCCTAGGATATATTTTCAGCAACCTGTTTAAACAAAGGAAAATATCAGATATCCTTGCTGGGGGTCTGAGCTGACTTGGGCGGAAGTGGAGGCCTTAGCCACAATTACTATTGGGAATATCAAAACTTTCCTATGAAAATCAATAGTTTGCCGATATGGAATCCATTATGCATTCGTCACCGACAATGGTAGGCAATTCAACTGTGATCCATTCAAGAATTGGTGTGCAAAGCTTCAAATCAGAAATTTATTTTCATCACCGGGATATCCGCAGGCAAATGGGCAGATAGAAGCCACAAATAAAACCCTTATGAAAATACTAATGAAAAAGCTGATCGAGAAGAAAGGAGCATGGGTGGAATTTATTCCAGAAGTCTTATGGTCCTACCGCACGACAACCAGGACCCCCACTGGCGAGATGCCCTACTCCCTCACATTCGGAACAGAAGCGGTCATCCCGGCAGAAATTGGGTCTCCCGGCTTCAGAGTATCACACTACAACCCTGGACTCAACAACGCTGGAATCTCCCTACATCTCGACTTATTACCAGAGAAAATGGAAGAAGCAATGGTGCGAATGGCCGCTTATCAGCCCAGTATTTCAACAAGAAAGTGAGGCAGAGAAGTTTCAAGCTCGAAGAATTGGTTCTTAGAAAGGTAACTATCGCCACCAAAAATCCAATCGAGGGAAAACTTGGACCAACTTGGGAAGGGCCATACCAAGTAGTAAAAAGTCACCGATAGGGAGCATATCATCTACAAACGGCGAAGGGCAAACAACTACCAAGGCCATGGAATGCGGAGCACTTGAAAAAATATTATTCGTAGAAATTCCTGTATTTACTTTTGTTGTTTTTCTAGGGAGTCATTAAAAGAAGCATGACGTTCAAGTAAATATGGATCGGTTCATGTCAACTATTACTGTTCTCTACGGAAAAAATCTTCATCACTTAACGCCGAAGTTAGATGATGAAGTACGGAAAAAATCTTCATCACCTAATGTCGAAGTTAGATGATGAAGTACAGAAAAATTCTTCATCACCTAATGCCGAAGTTAGAGGATGAAGTACGGAAAGTTAGATAAAGAGGTACGAAAAATCAGGGACAAAGTCTCGGCAACTGTGGGTTAAACAACTAGGTAACTTTGTTACAAGGATATAGTCTCGGCAAATATAACCAAGCCAAAACAAGGTCTCGGCTCGGTTATAGGGGGGGGATACATTATTCAACCAAGGCTCATAAAAAAAAAAGCATCAGAAAGGAAACAGATCTTCTCAAAATAAAAAAAAATAATTTTTTTTTTTACTTAGAGTTGATTCGAGTGATACAAAATTGTGGGTCGACACAAAAGTACACCATTACAAAAAAAGAAAAAGAAAAAGAAAAAACTCCTAAGTACAGTCATCTCGAGTGTTTGCATCAGTCGCATCTTCCGAATCAAAATCCGATTCAGAAACACCTGAGGGAAGCTGAGGTAGAGACCGGTCCAAAGGGAAACCTATCCATTCCTCCCAGTTCGACACATCAGGAAACAACTCATTCCCCATATAGTGAAG
The DNA here is from genome assembly GCA_900184695.1 of Betula pendula. Taxonomy (NCBI): domain Eukaryota; kingdom Viridiplantae; phylum Streptophyta; class Magnoliopsida; order Fagales; family Betulaceae; genus Betula; species Betula pendula. The sequence continues at coordinate 37,784 of FXXK01001481.1, read as the reverse complement.
TTCGTTGCGAGCGGTCTCAGGGATAGGTAGGAAGTCAGCTCGTACAGACTTAGCTTCAAAGTTGAAAAGTCGAAGGTTCAACACCAGGGTGCGAAAAGCTTCAAAACCCCTGTTGAAACCCCAAGCCCAGCTATGGTCTCGCAGCCAAGGAAGAAAGGACAGTTGCTTGAAATACCAGACAGCTTTAACATGGAAAAAAGATAACTTTTTCTTCAGATATTCGCATTTGCCCTCAGCTTCCTCAAACCGTTGGGTAGCGGCCTTCAACTCCTCCTCAACCTCTGCCTTCCCAGCCTTGGCGAATCGTATTTCTTCACTCAAGACAGCTTAGTTAGCTTCCAGAGAACTCACAATCACTTTAGAGGCATTTAATTGAGCCTCTGAGTCTAAAATCTTCTGGGCTTGTTGATCTTGTAGAACGGAAGAGTCTTGAGCCTGTTGCTTCAGCATGGAAATCTGCCTATCTTTTTTTACACATTGAGCCTTAACCAACGACGAATGTTGTTGACTCTCCGATAATAGATTTTGTAGCTGACCTACCTTAGCTTCAAAACCCTTCAATCGAAGAATTTCGCCATCAAGACTCCTCAGTTTCGCATGCATCTCAGACAATTTCTGGGGATGATCCCTCAGATGTTCTTGATTCTCCCGATAGAATCGATAGCTTCACTGCATACTGAGACATGAAAAATATCAAGGAGTTAGAAAAAGCCACGGCAGAGAAGAACTTTACAAAAATCAGTGTATGTATACATACCTTGATTTGGTGATGGACTATGATATCAGCAAATCGTTCAAGAGACATCCTGTCAGCTCTAGGCCTTCGGACGTAATTCTCGGGAGCTAAGGCTTGGAGGGCTTCGAGTGGATATCCGAGCAAACCCTCTCTCAGGGATCGGATTGGAAGTTTTAGCGCAGAAGTCTCCCCTGATGGCATTTCAGGCTGATCAGCTCCGAGAGTCTCCCCTGATGGCACTTTAGGCTGATCAGCTCTCGGGTCTTGAGAATGAATTAACATATCTTCCATTCCCCTCGGAGATAGAGTTGGGGAGGCCGCGCCAGCTTTGGATGAACAGACAGACGGATTAGGAAGATCATCGGGAACCTTCTCAGTTGCACCCTCTAAAGGCTCTGCCGAGACGTCATCTCGGATAAAATTATCGCGACTAGATCTCACGAAGTCTGAATCATCTGGAATATCGTGGACGACTACAGGGAACCTTCAACACCTCTTGGGGATAGAGCGTCCCTAATGGGAGACAAAGGTGTGGGAAGAGGAAAGTTTGGTTCAGCATACATGACACTAGCCTCGCTAATCAAATCACTTAAGTGCACGCCCATGCCAATACCCATATCAACACCTTTCTTCCTTTTCAAATTTTCCTTGAGAAGAGCCTTCCCTTTATCTGAGGCCTTCCATTTTTTCTGACCTATCGTCTTGATCCTGCCAACAATATGGCTAGTCCGGATGGCATCGCCCATTACTTTCTCTCTCGGGACTTGGGGTTCCACTGAACCCTCTGTGCTATCAAACTCAAGCTCAGAGTCATTGCCCACAGATGCGAAGATATTTTCCAAGTCAGGCATCTTGTGAATGGATGAAATAGTGCTACCCTGGCGTAGCTCTGATAAAAGAATTTGCACCGGGCGAGAAGCAGAATCCTGAGGGGGACGGTCATATGGATCTTCTAAACCTGATCCTCTCTGAGCCTTAGAAAAAGTTGCTGGCGTGGCTTCTGGGATGGATTTCGTTGGAAGCTTAGATGTGCCCTTCTTAACATTCCGTTGAGGCTTAGACGCAGCACGGGAAGACTTCTCGGTAACAGCCCGTCTCGGTGGTTGGACCTTTTTAGACTTGCTCTTCTTTCTCCAGATAGACTTATTCTCGGGAATTTGATAGCCCAGATACTTCCTCATGTTCTCGTTTGTCACAATGACGTCAAATTTGATCTTCTCTACATTCATGATGTCCCGGGAAAAAGTGAACATTGTATTAACCCTGATGATTTCTTCTCGGCTCAGACGCGGGATCCCCATGGCTAAAAATAGGAAAGCAAAGTTATATATATAAAAAAAATGTTTACATATGAAAAAGGAAAGGCAAGGAAGATATTCATACCTTCGGCGTTAGGAGCTCTCCATTGTCTGGGAATCCTTCGCTCATCAGACAGGGTCTCACTAGGGGGGTGTTCCCAATCACCCGAGACATAGAAATATCCATTCCTCCACTCCTTGGTGCTATTAAGGCTCGGAGGCAAGATCAAGAAGAGTGGATTGGACCGACTTGGAAGGCAATGGTCCCATCTTGGTATTGTTGCACACGATAAATGGAGAAAAATTCTCGGATCGACATTCGGTGATTCCCAAGAATAATGGGCCATAACAAATACGTTGCGAAGAAATACCTCCAACCATTGGGTCTGAGCTGACTTGGGGCCACCTGGAGATATTCTAGTAACTCCTGGGCTATAGTCGGAAATGGGAGACGAAGCCTGGCCATAAACATCCTATCAAAAAGACAGATCTCGCCGCCATGAAAGTTTTCGTCTGAATCTTTGAAATGAAGTTGAACTTTAGGAGGAATGTCAAAATTATGATGCTGCCGTGACTCATCTGCAGAAGTGAGTTTTGCCTAGCTAGTCCTCTCTAGGGGAATGTTGGAAATCGGAACCCTAGCCCCGCCTTCATTTGGAGGGACTTCGTCATCATCGATTCTAGCACCGCTGTCCTCTGCCTCAACAAAGTCACCGATATAGGGAACTTTGTCCTCCTCACCTTGGGAGTGTGGAGTATCAGGACCCTTAGATGAAGATGAGGAACTTTTAGATTGAGAGGGAGACATTTTCAAGGGAAGATCAGGGAAAAACTAGATGTTCAGAGATGGCTAAAGATGAAGGAAAAAACCAGACAACGATGAAAGATGGAGAAGAAGACCCATCACTATTTAAACTCGTCTCAGGAAAACAAAGAGACAGGCGTCAGCTCTCAGGGAAATGAAGGGACAGCTATCAGCTCTCGGCAAAATGAAGAGACAGCCGTGATCACTGCCAACGAGGAAAAAGAGAGCGGCGCAATGATGAGGTTTGAGATAAGATTTGATGTGATAGGCGCAACCTTAGGGAACTAAATCAGATTGGTCCTTTGGCCTTCTCAAGACCTGTGCTCTAAAAGCGTTACAAGGGAGCTGGCACGTGTTTTACACCGCAAATGGAAGAAATGGGGTCCTGGAAATATAGCAGATGAAAGAACCCTGGATCGACTCGTGGATTAAAGGTTATCCCAGCCAAAGGAGACAAAGAAAAATGATGGAGAAAGGAAAAAAAAATGATCTCAAGTTAAACGGATACCCCAAGGTACTGAGACTGAAAGTTTTATAAGATAGCATCTTAATTCCCAAAACTGAGTCAAGTCTCGGTTGAGAATTGGAGGGTAACTGTTGGGAAAATATTCCCTAGAGTGATCAATGGGCTCTAACAGTTACGGGTTAGACTTTTATTAATAAGGTCTCAGACTTGGCCCATTCAAAGGATGAATGGGTCAGCACTCAGTTCAGCAACTCTCGGTGAAATACCGAGAGTCATAAGCACACTCGAATCCGTATCCTTGATATTTCGTGCTTCCCGAGAGTAAAGAGTCCAGAATCAAGAAGGAAATGGCAAATCGCTGATTAGACGCCCATATCTCAAAATATCCCGAAGAATAAGAAGAAAGGATCATAAACAAAGCCAAGGGTAGTTATAAAAGAGAGCATATTGGAATGTGAGAGGTATGTGATTATTTATTACGAATATTGCACTTTCAGACACTTCAAATTTTACCAGCCTAACTGACTTAGGCATCGGAGTTATCCCTCGCCGAACATCCCCGGCAAGGATCTCTGATATTTCCCTTTGTTTAAACAGATTGCTGGAAATATATCCCAAGAGCTTTCACCTTCTGCGTTCAGTGTTCATCATACAGGAAACTGTTCTAACAGTTATCATAATTTACATCTTGATGGACAATCTTGACTAAAACAATAACTTAAGAAGTTATTAAAAATTTTACGACACAATCAGCAATTTATCCCTATTTTCAGTTCACATGTGGGGTCTCACTTGTTGAACTTTTGGAACAACTGATGAATTAACACATACTTCTGCCAGCTTCAATCAATATATCTTTTGGTGTATTTATTCAAACGGGTTTGCTGCTTTATTTTAACCTGCCAACTGCCATGCATATCTTCCATCCACTCTTAACTCCAACCAGCAACCTTGTCGCAGAATCCTGTACAACTAGATTTGACGAGCTAAGGTGCATGCTATATTATGTATTTTGTGCTGTTACAGAAATATCTGCAATCCACGACAGGTAGAGTAGAAGAAATGTTATTGAAAAGGGATCGGATTAGACAATATGAACAGTGGATGTCCAAAAGTATGCTCCCTCAGAACTTAAGGGATCGGATTAGACGAAGTGAACAGTTCAAATGGCAAGAAACCAGAGGTGTCGTGGAAGAGAATCTTATTCGTAACCTTCCTAGGTATCTCAGGAGGGACATAAAGCGCCATCTCTGCTTGCATCTTCTTAAGAGAGTCAGTGTTTTCCTCCACTTAATTTTTTCATTCTTTTTATCAAAACTTTTAGCTAGCGATTGTGTCCATGAGTTCATCAAGTAGTAAATTTTTTCTATTAGGTGCCCCAATTTGAAAAGTTGGAAACAATGAGCGAACAAGTGATGGATGAACTTTGTGATCGTCTCAAGCGAGTACTTTACCCAGAGAAGAGCTACATTGTTCGGGAGGGGGATCCCGTGGACGAGATGCTCTTTGTCATGCGAGGAAACCTAACCACTACGACTACCAAAGGTGGACGAATTGGTTTCTTCAACTCTGCTAACTTAAAGGCTGGTGACTTCTGTGGAGAAGAGCTTTTTACTTGGGCCTTGGATCCCCGCTCTCCCCAGCTCCCCATTTCAACTAGAACAGTCGAAGCTCTAGTAGAGGTTGAAGCCTTCGCTCTAACGGCCGAGGACTTGAAGTTTGTGGGCTCTCAGTTTCGCCGTCTTCATCGCAAGCAGGTCGTGCACACTTTCAGGCAAGCCTTTTTAAACCATGCTTAATTATTATTATTATAATTTTTTGATTAAGAGGAATTCCTCCAATATAGGGCTACTTCATGTACTCATTCTTATCGGTAAACGTTGAACCTATGTAAAGCGCCCCTCTACACGGATCAAGAAATCCTTCGGCTTCGCTTTTGGACTGACCCCAAAAAAATTGTTTACACCCGAGTGGATTTAAACCTTAGACTTCATGCTTAATTATGATCAACTAGAGCAGTGGAAGAAAACTAAAAACGCTTAGAAAAAGAAAGCATTAATGATGGTTATTACAATTAATGATGACTTTTAGGTTCTACTCTCAACATTGGAGGACATGGGCAGCCTGTTTTATGCAAAATGCTTGGCGCCGGTACTTTAAGAGGAAGGTTGAAAACTCTCTTCGTGAAGCAGAAGACAGACAGCGATATGCTTTGGCAAATGAAGCTGGAACCTCGCAAACGGCACAAAGTCGAAGGTTTGGTGCCGATGCACTTCGAGCCTCGCGACAAAATGCTGCACCGAACCCCAGAGTGGCACAACGATTGCTAACGCTGCAGCGACAGAAGCCTGCTGAGCCCAATTTCGCTGCTGAAGATGATTAAGAGTATGGTGTTTCATGTGATTATCATGTAATTTGAACACTAGCGTACGTCCAAGTGGGAAAGTGTCATGCCAATACAAGTTATGATTTTCTTTATAAGAAAATGCCATATACACACTCCTGCTCCTACACTCAAAAGTGTACGTACACTTTCTGATGTGACAGTAAAAAATATCATTAGATCCAAAATTTAATGATGATTTTTACTATCATGTCAAGAAGTATGCACTTAAAAGTGTAAGAGTGAGAGTATATACATCATTTTTCTTTTTCTTGCAATAACCTTTTCATAAAACTTTATCGTTTAAAAAGTTGAGGACCATATTTGTCTGTAATCTTGTATTTGGCTACATTGATGGGACATTACTATTTTAAGCCATAGTTATGCTACCATTTCCCATGTTCTACCTAACATACCAACCAGGTTGTGAATTCTTATACTCAAAACAGATAAAAACTTACATTTATTAATTGCAGGGAAAGATGTAATTTATTCAATGAATTTGTTTATTATCTGTGGAATGGGCGGGTACTATGTTTGCCATTTAACTTATTTCAGTCTAGTACTATATATGTTTGGTTTCTTGAGTAATTTTCCTTCCCAACTGGAATTCAGTATGGATTTGGTTTGCATCCGGTGATTAAATAACTGGAGATTTCCTATAATTCAAATAAATAGTGAAGATTGCAAGACGAATCTTGGCCTTTACCATATGAGATTTTCAATTATTTTTAATTAATCATTGTAGGCAAGCCAATCCGTTAAAAGTATTTAGTTGGTAAATTTGTAACAATAATTTACTGAATGAGAAAAAGTATGAAATTGTGTATTAATGCGATTGAGCGCTATCTGGAGTTAAAACAATCTTAGAATAATGACGTTGTTTTAATTGATCAATACATTCCATTGGCTACACTTTACTGAAGTATCTATTATTATTATTTTTAATGTTTTGGCCTTTCCAAATTTAAATTTGTTGTCAACTTAATCAGTACTAGAATTCGATTTTGGGTCAATTTGGTACATGAAGTTTGTATTTATGGTCAATGTAACATTTTTGTCCAAACCTGTTAATTTTTATTATGCTGAATGTTACACATACACTTGAGATGAAACCAATGTCGATTTGGCTTAAATTTCCTTGAGAAAAGCATTAGAATGAAACTGGAATTAGACAAAACTATATCGACAGCAAATGAAAACATTAATACTAAATTAAAAGTTCTAACTTTAGGGATCAGTTGATATATAGTACGTATATCCAAAATTATAGAAAGCGAGATATACTTTTTTTGGGTTAATTACACTTAACTTCCACCGATTATTATTCAATATTTCTTCATTTATATGTTGTTCCATGAACTACGACCTGTCGTATTTAACTCCCTTAAATTACTATTTTTTGGCAAAAATTTCCTTTCGTTAGGTCAGCTCGTTAAATTAGATAGAAAAAAACACGTGGGATGCATGTGATCTTATTATTTTCTTTTTTCCTTTTCCTTTGGTCGTTGAATTACCCTTTTGGCCTTAGGGGTGGATTGCATTGGAGGGTGGCCGATCCACTCCCATGTGTCTTTCTACTTCTTTCCTTGTCATTTCTTTCCCTCACCAACCCATCATTACCTCCTCCCCACCCCTTATTTTGTATGACTTTCTCCATTTTCCTTAACTAAACAATTAAGAGTAAACGGCAGCTCATAATTCTTTATATGATCAATTTTCAAATTTGGAAGACTAGCTTTGTTTGATAACATTTTTTTTGTTCTCCCCCTTGTTTTTTCTCTTTTAAAAACAAAACCCAAAATCAACACGAAGCAAGTTCGTGGAAACTTTTCAGCAGAGAGTGTTATGCAATCATGATGTCATTTGAAGGAAAGACCCTTCTCTCAAAAAACGACGTCATGTTATGCATTAATAGAGAAGATAGTAGTATATCATTTGTAAATCCACATGAAAATAAAAAGCCTAGTCCTAAAACAAGAATCTATCTTCCAGTCATTAGGTAAATGCATCAAACACTTCAAATTTTCACCTTTTTTTTTTAAATTTATTTTTATTCATCAAATTTTCACCCATTAAAATCTCTTTCACCATTCCAAAATCAGTAGCTTAATGGGCTAATTCATGGTGCAATACAGAGTTTTCTTCAAGTCAACGCACTGGTAAAACACCCGTCACCAGATTTTCTTCATTATTGTAATCTCTAAATATATATCGGACCATTTAGTTAAAATCAAAAAACAATTTTTTAATTTGATATATGATTGGAATTTTACTTAAAAAAAATAGCAAAATATTGTCTTCTGAACAGTTGATTGACTTTAATTTTTTAAAACGTCTCTTGATTTCTAATGTGAAGACATTTCAACCTTACTACAATACAATTTATGCCAACGGCCATTTGAAGAAACCAAAAGCATCTCTTTTTGGAATGTGTGGACATAAAGAATTACTATAAGCTCTATCTTGGACTCCAATCTTGTCGTATTAAAACCTTATTACATAATCCTATTCTCCTATCATCATCTATTTAGTCTTTTTCAATTTTGGGGGTTAGGAGATTTTAGAATCTTTCCAAGTAGCATTATTAATTACTAAATTTTAAAAATACTGAAATAAAATATGTGAGAAAAGCGGAAGCGCAAAGGGAGAGAGACAATACATGATTTTGGATGGTTCGGCCTTACGTCCATTGCTAGAGAGAGCCCAATAGAACTATATCTTTAATGAATGACTTGATTGTACAAGTGTATTACATTGTTTATTTATACAGAAAATGTGGTAATAAGGTAGGCTAAAAAGGGTAATTAAATCTTGGGTATTTGACTATAGACACACAACTAAGGTAATACAATAAAAAAAAATTAATATGAAAAACATTATAACACTAAATTTATATAATTTTTTGAAAAAAAAAAATATTTGAGATATTACAAATTTTACTATAAAGTCATTTACAAATTAATTTGATAATCTATAATTAGTAAATAATTAAAGAGAAACTAACAAGCTAGATGTTGCTCTTAAATATTTCGCTATTTATAGACTGTCACATCAATTCAATTTGTAAATGACTTTGTAGTAACATTTATAAATGAATTTTTGAAAATTTAATTTGATTCTTATTCTTCTAATTGTTATTGCCTCTATTATTATTATTATTACTATTTTTTTCTGGTTAACAACTCAAAAGATAGACGTAATATTTGAAGAATTTGGCGTACCCAAACTACATTTTGAAGTGTTTGGATTAATTTCAAGTTGTGTTTGTGAGCTTGGAATTAATCCAAGCCCTTCAAAAACTACAGCACCCACACCATATCCATATTTGAATACATCACGCCCACCTTCTCGAATCTCGATGCCTTTTATTTCATCCAACAGTAATCAAACAATCCCTATTGAATCATTGTTCTCCTTTTTGTCAAGAACTTTGAAGTATGCGATTACGACTCCACACCAAACTCATCTTTATCACATATCTTCAAGCTTTAAGGTTCTGTAGGACCAGCACAAGTTCAAAGTTTGGAGAATCATCTATTGTTTTAGCCATTTTAACTAAAAAAAATTAAAAACCAATTTTTATTTACTTCATTTAAATTATATAACCATTTACGTCTTTTCGATGGATCCAATCGGTAGACTGTTTTCAATCTGTGACGACATTGACAAGAGCCCAAGGCCATACTTTTCATTTACCAATCGGAATAGGAAAAAAAAATCTCCAGACAAACACCACTACATAATTGTTTTAAAAACTTCAGAGAATCTTAATTAATCTCCAGAAAAAAAAAATCAGTTAAATTAAAGAATCATACAATAGTATTTTTTTTGTTTTTTTGAGCAGCAAAATTATGTTATATTAACGTAGACATGATATGGCTCTCACGTGGCCAAAAAGTATTTATGTAGGTTAATTAAATTAAACGTTGGGGTCATACTTCTGCTTCAAAAATATTGTAAAACCTAAGTGCATATTATTGAAAGGAAGAAATTCTTGATCAGATTGAGGTTGATCTACAAAGAATGGTTGATATTCAAATAAAATTTTTCTTATTGTGCAAAAAAATAAAAATAATTTGATTTTTGTTTTTCACTAAAAAGTGGAGCAATTAATAGAGCGATAAAATTAATAAAATTAATTTAAGTAAAATAGAGTTAAGGAAAAAATTAATGAGAAAAAACATTAGGACTTCAAGGATTCAGCTATTATTCTATTAGAGACATGTAATTATAACTCAATTAAGAAGAAAATCAACATTTTTTAATCAAAATATTTAACAATAAAGCACCAATTTAAAATAAAATAAAGTCGATTGAGCATGAGTTTGATTGAAGATTTGATTTTAATAACATGTTAAAATAGATTAATGATTCACTATAAATTCAAATCATAACAAATCAAACAAAGTAAGCATTTAATATAAACAAAAATCATAATAAATCAAAATAAACTTATCAATATAAAATTTTTCTCAAATTAAAATTATTTTCAACATTCAATTATTAATCTATAAATAACATGAAAAAATAGTATCAAGAACACATAATAAAAAATTATTAGGCTTCACCTATAATCCTAACAAAAAGATGCTACTTATGACAACGAGCACAAAATTCACTATCAAAGTGCTAAACATTTAACACAACAAATAATAAAAAAAAGAAAGATAAAAAGTAATGAAAGAAAAATATTACTTCTATTCAACAAAATTCGGACTCCCTTAAACCAAAAGAAAAATTCGGACTCTCCTCCTCCACTCATTCACGTTTTTCTGTAGCTTCAGAATTGTCCTCTGGTAAATTGCTGCTCTTCTTGTCTCCTGCTCTAGGTGTTCAACTTCACGCTTCATGGCTTTATTTTGTTTTTTTTTTTTCAGTTACTGTTTTTAAGGAGTAGCATTAATTTCTTCCTTTCTTTTGGTTTGGTTTGCAGGTTCACAGCCGGAGGTGTTTTGGACGTTTTCCAAAAATTGCTTCCCTTCTCACTTGGTGCTTTTTCGGACCCGCACACCTCTATGTAGCTTTGCTTTTCAAAAAAAACCTTTAAAACTGCTTCACTGTTTTTGTCATTCACGTGGACGTGTGGAGACCATGAATTTTTTCTTCCTTTGACTTCTTTTAAGAGATCATCTTAAGAAGCAAAACACCCAAAATGCCCCCACCCACACAACTTGGATTTCAACTTTTTCTTTTCGACGTGACGTATGAGACAAAAGTGTTACCCCATCTATTACTTTTTTTCTTTTTCTCTTTTTCAATCCTACCAAATCCTTAAAAAAAAATGATAATTACTTTCATTAGTATATTATTTTAAGTTCAAGATTAATAATTAGATCATATTTTAAAATTAATTATAAATTGCAAAAATTAGTGCAAAATAAGGCATGATAATGGTTATTTATTTTAATTAAAAAAATTGAGCACACATATAATGTTGGAAAACAAAAAGCAAAATCAATCCTTTTGTAGTTTGTTTGATTTGTAATTAACTTCATGTAGAGGAGAGAGGGGCTGGCAGGCCCAACAAAAATTTTGAAATTTTTTTCTTACAGGTAGTTTTTTACGTTTACTAAGCTCTCGCCCCCACTCCTCTTCGCCCCCTTCTTCTTTCTTCTTCTCTTTTGCTTGGAGAAAATAAAAAGAAAAGAAAGGAGTGAACAGAGGAAAATGTCTTTTTCTTCGGTCTTCTTTCTTCTGCTTAAAAAGGAAATGTCTTCTTCTTTCGTCTTCTTTATTTGCTTAAAAGAAACGAAATGAGTGAACAGAGCAAAATGTTTTTCTTATCTGTCAATTGGGTATCACGAGGTAAAGACTGGTTGCGTCAGTGTCAAGCATTTTAGTACAGATATTTTTTTTTATAAGTAATTATAGTACAGATATTTAGTTGGGCAAATAATAATAATAATAATAATAATAATAATTCGATGAGATTAATGGACAGTACTTTTTTTTTTTTTTTTTTGATTAATGGGCAGTACTTGATACACAGTGGTGCCCCACTGGGTTGTTAGGAGTTAATTGGGATTGAACTAGACGAACAGAGGTGAGATATTTTGTTGATATTAAAGGATGAATTATGAAGGATAGTTTTCTTTGGTGGATAGTCTGGTTGTTTGAAAATCTTGTAAGTGTAATTGTGATATTAGCAATCTCTCGTCTCACGTGTGTAAGTGACAATTCCATCCACCCAATCCTTTAATTGTATGTTAAACGTTTGGGAATTTGTAAAAAAAAAAAAAAAGAAAAAAAAACTTGTACAGAGAATAAGTTATTATATTGATTTGGCATTTATTTGAAAATTCAAAATTCTGTAGGCAATTTGGGGCTCTAATTCTTTGAAGCTCACGCCAGTCAAAGTTGGTTAAACCTTTCGCTCACCTTTTCATAACTCCTCAGCTCTCTTGTTTTGGACATAATTTTTTTTCTCCGCCCTTTCTGATAGACAAGAATCATAAGATTGAGACTAAAATACACTGGCCACCATTCAGTGCATTCACCTCCTAGCTACCGGTGTTTCTTGAGGAAAAAGAAAAAGAAAAGCATAGCATATTAAGAAAACAATTATTTTATCACTAAATTATATTAGTTTAATTCCGCCCCTATAACCTTACATTTTTGGCTCTCCTCCATGACAATACGTGTTACTCATAATTAAAAAAATATATAAAGACATAAAAGTTATAATATATAAAATATATTAAAATTAAAAACTATTTTTTTAAAAAAAATGTAAGGGGCTCAAACAGGGGGGGCGGCTCCAAACCATGGGCAACCTTTGAGTTTTTTGGCCACTCCTCCTCTCTATTTCCTTTCTCTCTCTCTTTTTCTTCTTTTTTTTAATATAATTTAAAGAATTATTTTTAATATTTAATTTAACTATTTTATATAGTTATAGTTTTTATATATTTTTATTAAGAGTGATTCATATAGTGATTTATTGAGTCTGACGTGGTATACTAACAGAAGCTGTTAAGTTTTTTATGATATTGACAATACGGAGAATTTATTATTGGATAACTTCACTTACTCTCTGATTTGTCACCCATTTTGTAATGTTTTTTCAAAATTTTAAAATTTTCAATTCAAGTTATGAATTCAATTTTTAAAATTATGTTATTTTTTTTTTTTCACTTTTCCCATTTTGTTAGGACTTTCCGTTAAATCCTTACAGAGGGGTGTCAAAATTTTTAAAATACCCCTCATTTTTTTAGAAAAAAAAATTGTATAGATTTAAGCGTTGATCATGATTTAACGAAATTTATAAAAATATCTACTCTTTAATTTTATAATTTTTTTAGTATATATATATTTTTTTAAATGAGAGTATTTTGAAAGGATTTAACGAAAAATCTTAAAGGGTGAAAATTGACAAAAATTAAAAGTTCGATATACTAAATTGAAAGGTTTTAAACTTTGAAAGATAGTGCAAAAAAGGTGACAATTTAAGAGACTAAGTAAACTTATCTCTTTATTATTTATACATACCTCAGGAAGCTCTTAGAATATTTTAAACAAAACTAATTACAAATTAGAGTAATTCTAAAAAAAAAATTTATACTCCTTAAAAAATAAAAATAAATTTAAAAATTATCATTTGATGAAAATTGAATCGTCATTCTTTGAAGTAACATTATCTATTAATCAATTGAATTTGTTGGTACAGTTTACGACGAACACCTGTAAAAGAGGAACACGTAAGCAAAGAGCTTGCCGGAGGGGGCCGGCGGAGGATAGCTCCGATGCTAAAGTTAGTGAGCTTATATGATGGTCTAATAATAGACTATAATCTGATAGCTTGTACTTGATAGTAAAATGATTTCCACCCCTTACCTCTGTTCTCCTAGCTTTATTTATATCTTCTTCGGTATAGTGGTTCTCGGGTATTTCGGGGTCGTGCTCTTGGACTTCGTGGTCCCTATCGTGTCTGTTATGTATGATTATACGTAGTAGCGTCAGTCCGTGATTCTCGGGTTCGTGGGTGGTCGGTCCTTACTTTCAGGAGTTGTGGCCTTTGTGGCTGTTAGTAACGAAACCGTTTCTTTGCTTTTGTTTTGGGGCCTGCTGTCGGGTATGGGCCTCTCGATCTGAGCCTTGCTGCTTGATTGGGATTTTGGGCCCTTTGGCCCAAACTCCCTAACAGAATTGATTTTGGATTTTTCCCCCGGAGACTTGCTTGGGTTGACTTGACTCTTCTCTCCTGGGGACTCTGAATTGTGTTATATTTCCCTCTCATTTTCTTATCTCACATAGTCTCTGAGACCCGCAGACAGTTACTGTCATTGGAGGCTCGAGACTCTCTCCGCGAACTTTCTTCCCAGGGCTCTGCCTTTATCCTTACGAAACTTCTCCTTCAAATCCTTAATTAGTCTATTCTTCTTGTTTCCGATCGTCCATGAAAGCAACTCGAGTGTAAGGAAGGCCAAAAAAGATATACTCTCTTTCCTTCTCTGTATGTTTGGTTGATGAGAAACGGTTGGAAAAGGAAAGAAAACTAATTCCAGAGAGCAAGACCCATTGCTTCGGTTGAGTTTGGTTCAACAATTTGGCCTAAGTAGAGGTGGGTTTGTCTTTTTTCCTTTTTAATATAATTATAATTAGTATAATTATTATTATTTTGTGGATAGCAGGGCAACATAAGTAGATAATTGTATGACTTTTTAATTTTCTTTTCTTTCACTTTTCTTTCACTTTTCTCTCTTTTTTCCTTTTTAATCTAATTATAATTAGTATAATTATTATTATTTTGTGGATAACAGGGCAACATAAGTAGATAATTGTATGACTTTTTAATTTTCTTTTCTTTCACTTTTCTTCAGCAAACAAACAGAAAGTTGGTATTTGAGTGTTTTTCCATTTTATGACTTGAAATATGGATGAAACCTTGGCTATCTATATAATATATATATATAATATATATATATAAATATATATATTTTTTTTTTTTTGCATCTTTTTCTCTGTAACCAAACAAAGTTGAATCTGTTTTTGTTTATTTAGTTACTTTTTTTTTCTCATTCCTTGACTTAATGATGATTAGAATCAATGAACAGTTTTTTTTGGCGTTCATTTCTGTTGTGGTTTATGGTTTGTCACCGTTTTACTTCGTGTTGTATATATATATATATATAATTTTTTTTTTGGGAATATTATTTTGCAACTATAGTCTTTCAAGTCCAACTTATGCAAATTTACGGTGAATTTATGAGATTGATATGTGCATACTTTTAGAGATTTAGAGAGATGATTTTTTTATTTTAAAATCTTTTTTTCGTCTAATTCGAAAAAACCATGGAATGGGATTGGAGTTTAGCATGTCTCTATCTTTTATAGCAATAATTAAAGACAAATGGGCCAATTGATAAACTTGCTCTGCCTTTGATATTTTTGTACTGTGTGGTCCTACAAATTTAATTGTAAATTTGCAAAAGTTATACGGGCAAAGACCATAAATAAAGTTAATCGTGTGTCTATCTTTTATAGAAAATAAATAATAGACTAGTGGGTCCAATTGATAAACTTGCTCTGCCTTTCATACTTTATTTTATTTTATTTTATTTTGATACTTTATTATTCTCTCTCTCTCCCTCTCTCTGGTCTTTTTAAAGTCCCATTGGCTTATTTTTTAATTAGTTTCTACGGCTGACTGTACGATTAAATAGGGTTAGGTGTAGTAGAAAGGATCAAGTCATGTTTCACGTTTTTAGCTTTGACTCTTTTGTAACATGACTTGATCCTTATTGAGCATATGATAGTTTCGTAAAATGACTTGACTTGATCCTTGTAACATGACTTGACTCTCTTGTAACATGACTTGATCCTTGTAAGTCATACATTACATGATAGTTTCGTTCATGCTCAATAAGTTATACATGTCGAGAAATACTTAAGTTTACAAAATACTTTATAAAAAAAAAAAAAAAGAAGGTAAACTCTTATAAAGTGATGTGGCATAATGAATTTAGATTTTTTAAAATTTAAATTTCTCTCATTCTCAATCACTTTGTGCTACATCACTTTGTAAGAATTTTTTTTTTTTTTTTGATAAAATATTTTGTAAGCTTAGCATTCTTATATACATGTTACTCACAAAATTGTTAGAAATATCATGCTTCAAAATTGTTAGGAATATCATGCTTCTTACATTTCTTTATGCCTTTACATTATCTAGCATGTAATAAATGACCACTTGTTTCAAAAGTTTAATATGATAAAAAAAAGGTAAATGTAAATATTTAATTGAAATAAAAATAACTCAAAAACTGGGTTTAATACCATATTAAATCATTAATTGTAAATTTAATTATTTAATTTATATTCTAACAGTATCAACCATTCTTTTTTCTTTTTTAGTGTTTTCAATGTAGAGAATTTTGAATTTCAACTTGTACTTGTGCAGGGCCTGCATTTTAGCACTTTATATAACAATCATCCCAACTTTGGCTTTTCATAGTGGACATCTAATTGGCTGAAGTTATGGACCCCAACCGACCCAAGTTTGTAAGGTTAGTTTGTTCAACAGTCTCCATTTGTTGCTATGATTTCCTCTGAATTGATTCTAACTTTCTCGCACACAATTTTAACAGCATCTCTCTGTTACCTTTTTACATGTCTGTGGATGTGTGTTATGAACACCATCATTTGCATCTATATTTGATCAAATTATGTATAACACAATCAGTATATAAAGAGGATGACAAACACTGAAACTATCCTGGAAGGTTCTAAGTGAATATATCTAAATATGTGAGGATACCTGAATTGATATCAAGCTAAATCAAAAATTTCAGTTAGCCTATACTCGCATCCAAACCAGTTTTGACACTGAATTTGTTAAGAACAAATTTTTTCTTCAAACTGGATTGAAGGAACCTCAAACCCAGCCTATAATTTTGCTATGTGTCGCTTAGTATGTGAGAAAGACATAATTTTTTTTCTTTTTAGTTAGTATATGAGAAGTACATGCTCAAGGAACACAACAATTTTATAGGCTGCTTTGATAAAAATTTCTCTAACTCAATTTAGAAGAAATTTTTGTCTATTTGGGAACATAAAACCTAACATCTATTGTGTTGCCTTGTTATTGACCATTCCAATTGTTATTTGATATTGGCGGTGTCCAATTACGTACTCACATAGCTTCTGTACTTTCTAATTCACATTTCCAAACATCTTTTTCCNTTATTTTTTTGTTAATTCTCTAAACCATTTGAACATAATTTCAAATCTTTATTTTTTCTCAGTATTCACAATTCTTTATGCTACTTTCATCCAGGTTTCATTCACAGAGATCTCCGAGTTCTGAGCAGCAATATTCCATTGATGGACTATATCCAAGAAACACAAGATTAGCAGTTGGCAGAATTTTGGAGAGTTTTTGGGGAGGGTTTGAGAGGGGTTTGAAGAGAATTAAAAGTTTGAAACAAAAATCAAGGAGCACCCATTCAGTAGTAGGTGAACGGCCAAGAAAAGAGTCAGGTCCTAGGAAGACAATTTTGGATCCACAGGGTCAATTTCTTCAAACATGGAACAAATTCTTTGTGCTCTCTTGTGTGGCATCAGTGGCCCTAGACCCCTTTTTCTTTTACATTCCAATTATGAAGAATGACATGGATCAGAAGACTCAGACGGGCGAGAAGTGCCTCAAATTGGACAATAGAGTGGCAATCTATACTATTGTTTTTCGTTCGTTAATAGATGCCTTTTATGCAATTCATATAATCTTTCAATTCCGTACTGGGTTTATTGCCCCTTCTTCTAGAGTGTTTGGAAGGGGTGAGTTGAATGCAGATCCGAAGGCTATAGCTAAAAGATACTTGTTCTCCTACTTCATCATTGACATTCTATCAATTCTTCCACTGCCACAGGTATGCATGTGACATTCAAAGTTTTTGTAGCATTTCTAAAATTATTATTTATATAAATTATTTTGGAGTTTGGGAATGTTTTAAATAAATAATATTAAAGAGGATGATCGAAAAGAGTCTCACATTGAAAAAATTGAAAATGATGTTGACATTGATAAGGCCTAACACAATGTTTTAAAGCAATACTTGAGTGTATGCAATGGTGTGTATACTCTTCTGGACGCACTTAAAATCGGAGCTCAATTTTGATGTCTTCTGCTTGCTTTGTTCAGGTGCTATATAAAATCCTTCCCAAAATGAAAGGCGGAGTTCCATCAGCGATGAAGGAAATGTTGAAGGCCGTAGTGTTCACCCAGTATGTGCCAAGACTTATGCGGATCTATCCACTATATATAGAAGTAACAAGGACCTCTGGGATACTGACTGAGATTGCATGGGTTGGAGCTGCTTATAATCTTTCTCTCTACATGCTAGCCAGTCACGTAAGTTGATTTTTTTTTTTTGAAAAAAGTTCTTAACCTATTCCAAGATTTTTCGATCACTAATAAATGTGACATATATATATACCAGGTAGTTGGAGCATTTTGGTACTTGTTTGCGATAGAACGAGAGGAGACTTGCTGGCAGAGACACTGTAATGGTACAATAACGCCGAAGGATTTCTACTGCGGATCACACCGTACCAACTCCTCTGATCTAGATATTTATAATAATGCTTGCCGTGTAGTCGATCCTGATGAAATTACAAATTCAACTTTCTTCAACTTTGGAATATTTACTGATGCTCTGAGCTCTGGAGTGGAGTCAAGACATTTTTCTCAGAAATTCTTTTACTGCTTTTGGTGGGGTCTGCGTAATCTTAGGTTAGCAATATATGAACTACATTCTTACTCAGTTTCCTGCTGTCAAACTATTTCGAATTGGCATCTGCATAATTTAAAATTTTTAAGCAAAAACTTCCCTTACCATCGTTTATGTATCATAACTTTTTTAATCATACTTTTAACATTTAGAAAGTGTCAATTTAGGTTATCATCTTTCAAAAGTTTGCAATGTCAACCTTTCCTTCCAACTTCAACGTTAAATCCTCAAAATACTCCCGTCTGTTTTTATTTTTTAATTTTTAATTATTAAATCAATGTATTTTTGTAATTTTATAAATATTATGGGTAATTTTAGAAATTTCACTCATCAATTTGGACGAGAAGGTCGAAATTACATACTTTTGAAATATAGTAATCCTAAATTGGCATTTTTTAAAGTTTAAGAGTAATAAATAAAGTTTTCTCAATTTTTAAATAGTAAACATTCTCATTAAAATTATTTAATTTTCAAGCTGAGCTTTTCAACTTATAGCAATATTGACCACATTGTGAGTTAAACTTTGGAGTTTACTTTTCTTCTTTTTTTTTTTCTCAGTTCTCTTGGTCAAAACTTGAAAACAAGCCCTTTTGTTCCGGAGATATTCTTTGCTATTTCCATATCCATCGCTGGGTTGGTTTTATTTGCATTTCTTATCGGCAATATGCAGGTAATAATATGATCCTCATCAATTATCTTTCCAACTTAATGTTGTAGCGTTATGAGATGGTTAGGTTTATACAGGTCGGATTTTTTTTTTTGTATATGCACATCATCCAGACCTTCCAACTGATGGGGTGGAAGAAGCGTGTATGGCTGTCCAGCTCCTTTAAAATAAAATCAACGGAAAACTTCACATTATTATTCTTCATTTTTCATTACTTTTGCAATTATATCTTTAACTTTAGAAAGTGTCAATTTAAGATTATTATATTTTAAAAGTTGAATGCAACCTTTTTATCTAAATTCAACGTTAAATCTAGCCGTTGATGAGTGCAATGTAATAAATACCCCATCTTAAAAAAAAAAAAAGACAGTGACAGGTCACAAGAAGGGTGGGTCAAATATTTTCTTTTAAAAAAATTTAAAAAAAAATTATTAAATCAAAGTATTTTTATAATTTTATAAACATTTGAAAGGTATAAAGGATATTTCACTCATCATCTTTTAAATCATGGATGATAAGTGAAGTTTTTCTTAAAATCAAATTCTCTTCTAACTCTTCCATAATAAACATGCATAATTAAATTTACTAGTTGCTATTTGTTTAAACTTTTAAGACAATTGATGAATAGAAGAAATGAGGTCACATAGAATAGTGGTCTTGAACTCAAACCTTAACTAAGTAATTTATTCCTATTTTTAGTTAAATATTTCACATGTTGGTGTATTTATTCTTACGGTTTTGCTGTTTTATTTTAACCAGCCAATTGCCATATTTTCTATAGAAACATGATGTTTCTCTGTTCTTACCAATTCTATCCACTCTTCGCTCCAACCAGAAACCTTTTTGTAGAACCCTCATACTCCTAGATTTGACGAACTAAGGTGCTATATTATTATGTTTTTTTGTGCTGTTACAGAAATATCTGCAATCCACAACAGTGAGAGTAGAAGAAATGAGGGTGAAAAGGACTGATGCAGAACAGTGGATGTCCCACCGTATGCTCCCTAAGAACTTAAGGGATCGGATTAGACGATATGAGCAGTACAAATGGCAAGAAAACAGAGGTGTCGAGGAAGAGAATCTTGTTCGTAACCTTCCTAAGGATCTCAGGAGGGACATTAAGCGCCATCTCTGCTTGGGTCTTCTTAAGAGAGTCAGTGTTTTCCTCTGCATTTCATTCTTTTTGGAGAAAATTTCGCTTACTATCCAGGATGTTTCATTATTTTTGTAATCATATTTTAAAATTTTAAAAAGTATTAATCTAGGATTATAATCTTTTAGAAATTTTTAAAGCTACCCCTCTCGACCAAATTCAGCGTTAAATTTTCATTTTGAACGAAAGAGTTGATATTGTAAACTTCTAAAAGATGATAACTGTAAATTGACATTTTTTAAAATTAAAAAGTATGATCGTAAAGATAATAAAAAATTAGATGATGATAAGTAAAATTTTCCCTATTTTTGTCAAACTTTTAGCGATGGAATTCAATTCATCGAGTCAATTTTTATCTTTTANCCACAAAAAAAAAAAAAAAAGTGACAGGTCACATGACCCAGGGTGGGTCAAAGGTTTTCTTTTAAAAAAATGAAAAAAAAAAAATTATTAAATCAAGGTATTTTTATAATTTTATAAACATTTAAAAGGTATAAAGGATATTTCATTCATCAACCGTTAAATTATGGATGGTAAGTGAAGTTTTTCCTAAAATCAAACTCTCTTCTAACTCTTCCATAATAAACATGCACAATTAAATTTACTAGTTGCTATTTGTTTAAGCTTTTAAGACAATTGATGAATAGAAGAAATGAGGTCACGTAGAATTCTGTTCTTACCAATTCTATCCACTCTTCACTCCAACCAGAAACCTTTTTGTAGAACCCTCATACTCCTAGATTTGACGAACTAAGGTGCTATATTATTATGTTTTTTGTGCTGTTACAGCAATATCTGCAATCCACAACAGTGAGAGTAGAAGAAATGAGGGTGAAAAGGACTGATGCAGAACAGTGGATGTCCCACCGTATGCTCCCTAAGAACTTAAGGGATCGGATTAGACGATATGAACAGTACAAATGGCAAGAAAACAGAGGTGTCGAGGAAGAGAATCTTGTTCGTAACCTTCCTAAGGATCTCAGGAGGGACATTAAGCGCCATCTCTGCTTGGGTCTTCTTAAGAGAGTCAGTGTTTTCCTCTACATTTCATTCTTTTCGGAGAAAATTTCATGACTTAGCATTTATGATGTTTCATTATTTTTGTAATTATGTTTTGAAATTTTAAAAAGTATTAATTTAAGATTATTATTTTTCAGAAATTTTTAAAGTCAACTCTCTCATCCAAATTTAGCGAAAATTTTTTACTTTAGATAAAAAAGTTGATATTGCAAACTTCTAAAAGATAATAATTCTTAATTGATACTTTTTAAAGTTTAAAAGTATAATTATAAAAATAATAAAAAATTAGAAGGTAGTAAGTGAAGTTTTTCCTTTTTTGTCAAACTTTTAGCGACGGAATTCAATCCTTCGAGTCAATTTTTATCTTTTAGGTGCCACTGTTTGATAAAATGGATGGACAACTGCTGGATGCACTGTGCGATCATCTCAAGCCCGTACTATACACAGAGGAAAGCTACATTGTTCGTGAGGGGGATCCCGTGGACGAGATGCTCTTTGTGATGCGAGGAAACCTAGCCACTATGACTACCAACGGTGGGCGAACTGGTTTCTTCAACTCTGCTAACTTGAAGGCTGGTGACTTCTGTGGAGAAGAGCTTCTTACTTGGGCCTTGGATCCCCGCTCCTCTACCAATCTCCCCATTTCAACTAGAACAGTCCAAGCTCTAGTAGAGGTTGAAGCCTTCGCTCTAAAGGCTGACGACTTGAAGCTTGTGGCCTCTCAGTTTCGCCGTCTTCATAGCAAGCAGGTCCAGCAAACTTTCAGGCAAGGCTTTTAAACCATGCTTATGATCAAATTTTTTGATATTAATTTCTCTCATGGCTGTCTAAGCGAAGCGAGGCTACACAAACAAAGAGNGTGAGTATTTTTGTAAATTCCGTTAAATTCTGACTAACCCTTAAATTCTTGCAATTTTTTTTCCTAAAAAAAGAATGGATATTTTGAAAATTTTGGTACCTATCAATTAGAATTTAACAGAAAATCTTAACGAATAGAGAAATTGATAAAAATTAAAAGTTCAATTGCTTAAATTGAAATTTTTTAAACTTTGGGTGGTCATTTTAAAACGTGTAAAAGTTTATGGGGTTTTTTTTAAGTTTTTTTTTTTTTAAATTAAATGATATAAATTCTTCATTTCCTATTAGGTTTAGTTTTTGAGATAAGTTTGAGCGGATGATTCTTCGTAATGTAATTGTGCAATGATGAGTTTCAGGTTCTACTCTCAACAATGGAAGACGTGGGCAGCCTGCTTTATCCAAGCAGCTTGGCACCGGTACTGTAAGAGAAAGCTTGATAAGTCTCTTCGTGAAGCAGAAGAGAGATTGCAAGATGCTTTGGCAAATGAAGCAGCTGGAACCTCGCAAACGGCAGTTACTATTTATGCATCAAGGTTTGCTGCCAATGCACTTCGAGCCTCGCGACAAAAGGGTGCACCCAGCCCCAGAGCGCCACAAAGATTGCTACCGCTGCTGCCACAGAAGCCTGCTGAGCCCAATTTCGCTGCTGAAGATCATTAAGAGTATGGTGTTTCAAGTGATTATCATGTGATGTGAGTTTTTGTATATAGCATGAGTAGCAGTACTAAGAAAATTTCCTACTTGATAATTATTGAGAAGCTTCAAGCACACACTCAGAAAGTTTTTCTGTCTCGACAAGAACAAAATCTTTTTGCCAGGATGAAGACATATATCTATCTGCTTGTGCAAAAAGACAAATTTTAAAACAAACAGGTTAAAAAGAATAATTCCTTTTTTGTTTTAAACTTAGACAGTCTTTAGCTGTTGTAAAAGTCAAATCAACCAGCCTACTTGCACTTTTTTTTTTTCCTTAATTTACTTCACTAGTTAAATCTAAATCTCCTTGCTACATATTCAAAAGGGAGAGAGAGAAGTGCAATAGGTAACATTGCTCCTCTAATTCACCTTTGCATGCTGCCTTACTGCATTCTAAAATCTCATTCAAACTTTTTTTGGGGTGATGAGAAAAAAAAAAAAAACTAATTATTTTCGTGGAATTGAAGGCATGAAACACAGCTACCACGCAGCCTGTGATATGCTTCTCTCACATTTTCCCCTCCCCAGCATGTGGAAGACCTTTTTTTTTGCTACCCATAGGAGGACTAGGCTTACAAATATTTTTTTAAAAAAAAAATAAAAATTCTTACAAAGTGATGTGGCACAACATGATTTATTTCTTAAAATTTGGGATTCTATCTCATTCTCAAATCATATTGTCATCTTTCTCTTT